>APFE031420023.1:0-11372 GCA_000404065.3 Pinus taeda
AATAAATAATTACTTATTTTATTAAAAATAAATAAATTTAACTATTGTTTTTAGAAAAATATAAATATTAAGGTTGGTGGAGGTCGCTGGTTGGTAAAGTCGAACTCGTAAAGACAGTGAGGTCTTCTACTCAAACCTGAGAGAGGGTGTTGACTAGTCGCGAAAGTGACTTTGCGTAGGCCAAAGCCCGCTCAAACCTTTGCCCATAGGGCTTGGATGGCGGTGAAGCAGGCAAACTGTTTAAGGCACTCTCCTTTGATAGGTCACTGTGCAAATCCCCCTGGGTAACTTACCTACGACTATAATATATATTATATATATATATTATATATATAATAACTATATAATATAATATAATATATATATAATATAAATTTAACTAAATAAAATGAATAAATAAATAGTTAAATAGTTAATTTATGGGTTAAACAAGAGGACAATAATATTTTTAAGTTAAATTGGTAAATAATAATAATAAGAATATTAATAGTATAAAATAATAATAATTAATTGTCACAATGAGTTGATTCATGGTTGACCATGATGAATTTCATATTGAGACAATGTTTGTCACAAAACGACATTTGAGCATGGTTGACCATGGTTGACTATGATTCACAATGTTTGACCCAAAGGAATAAAAAACCATTGGGATTAATACTAAAAACCCAAGATTGACCATTGTTGTCCATGATTGACCATAATTGACCATGATCAACCATGCTTGACCATGATTGTCCATGATTTTTATATGGAGACAATTTTTGTCACAATGTGATATCCCACCGTGGTTGCCTATGGTTGGTTATGGTTGACCATGATTGATGTTATAAAACCAGGTTAATAATAAACCTGAGGAATTGATATTATGAACCCAAAGGAAAAATAAACCCAAGGGATTAATAGTAAAACCCCATGATTGACCATGGTTGACAATGATTCACCATGATTGATATTATAAACCTAAGGGAATAATAAAATCAAGGGATTTATATTATAAACACAAAGGAATAATAAACCCAAGGGATTAATACTAAAACCCCAAGGGATTATGAACCTAAAGGAATAATATTAAACCAAAGGGACTAATATTATAAACCAAGGTATAAAAACCCGAAGATAAATATTAAAACTACTAAAATAAACATGGTTGTGCACAATTGATTTTCATATTAAGACAATCTTTTTCAGAACGCAAAGTTAAACCATGGTTGACCATGGTTGATTTCCATATCTATCCTTGTTTGAGAATGTTTGAACATGGTTGGTTATGATTGACCATGGCTGACAATGATCAATATTGTAAACCCAATGGATTGACATTATAAACCCAAGGGATTAATAGTAAAACCCTAAGGGAATAATACTATAAACCCAACGTATATAAATGATAAGACAAATATTATAAACACTAAAATAAATATGATTAACCATCGTTGATTTTCATATTGAGACAACCTTTATCATAATTCGATGTTGGAACATTATTGACCATGGTTGACATCATAGTAAACCATGGTTGAGTGGGGAATAATAAACACAAGCGATTGATATTATAAACCCCAAAGGAACAATAAACCCAAGGGATTAATACTAAAACCCCAAGGGTTGATTTCCATATAGAGACAATCCTTGTCACAATGCAATGATGGACCATGGTTAACCATGATTGACCATGATTAATTTTCATATCAAGACAATCTTTGTGAGAACACAATGTTGGACCATGGTTGACCATGGTTGATCTCCATATCCATAGGGTTTGACCATGGTTGAAAATGGTTGGTTGATGCCAACATAAACTGAATATACCATAATGATGCAGCCTAAGTCGCATATACCCACACTGTGTCCCAAGATTAATCACCTGATCCGTGGTGAAAACCCTCTATAACCAAGGTTTAATGTTCTTAATTAAATTCTATGAGGAAACATTTAATTAACTATCCAATGTCTTAAAATTTAATAGACCTCTCATTAATTATTAATCTTCATAACTTAAACCTTCAGTAATCACCCGTGCATATTAGCCATACCACAGTCTTTAGACTTTGGTTAAACTCAACTTAACCCATAATACACTATTTCACTCATTTCTATTATAATTCTCCTATAATAGAAATATTCTATAAACCAACTTAAACCTTACCTTTCCACCATTCCACAGACCTTTGCATGTATACTAATGCTCCCTTCATCGCGTTTAATCTACACTATTGATATGTCTCTTGTATTTGACGGTTATCACATCATCCGCTCACTTCTTCATATTGACTCCTTAGCGCATTAAATCTCCATTGTTTATCCCTCCTACCTCAATCAAATGGTGATCACATAATCTCATGTAGATTACATGCACGATCGATATTAGACCGTCAGCGTGTGAGAAAAGTGGTTTTCTCTTTTCACCGTGTGCTACGTGTCACCTACTAAAGGTAATCGCATGAATTTTATAAATATGAATTACCGCTTTGAGACCACGCGAGATACCACTTAATTTTTCTGTAGATCTTTCCACTATTCTACACGTCATTTTAATCTTGCCCATCCATCTTCTCAACTTTATTCTATGCGACTTAATCCTCGTCGTCTATCTCCATCACTCTTGTTCGTTGATCTAATTGATCCAATGACTATGTTTCACTACTACATTATTTTGTTTCTTACTATGTAATAGTCCATTTGTTTGGGTTTTTGCCTCTGTATTTGTTCTGCCTTTCGATCTTCAATTGTTCTAATTCTGATCTTCAGCTTCGTTCTTCATTCCTTCACACCTTTACACTTCTGCTACATAACTCCTAAGGTTTTAAGAACCCTTACAGGATACCTTCGCTATAACATTAAGGTTTCTCCAATACTGTCTGTGTATAGACTCGTAACACACTTCTCTACACTTCGTCTCTGTTTCTACACACCTGTAAACCTATGTTATGAAAAATTACTAAATTCCACACACAATTCATTCAATTACTCCATTCACACCACACAAACTCAGAAATCAAGTTATCTGTATTAAAAAATAAATAATTACAAAAGGATTCCTTTCTAGCCTGATCTTCACTATCAGTGTCCTTTTCCTTTCCTACCTGTAGGCTTATAATCAACCTTATCTAACTACCTCACTCTCTAACTCCTATCTAGCTAACCCTCTTCTATGCCTTTTAGGCTTGCCTTTATACAAAAGGTTCTATAACCCATTTCTTGGTTTAGATCCTTAATCTGCTCATCAAGTCCTAAAATCTCTCAATGATCCCTTGAGGATCTCAAAAACTTAGCTAAATCCTAAGGATTCTCTTTAATCCCAAAAATCATGAAACCAATCCCTAATCTAGGATTTACAATATTTCAAAATCTCTCAATCCTCACTAACCACTCATCATCACTCATGTTCTCCTACATTCGAGTACATTTACAAATATGCTCACAATACTTAATTAATCCCTATTCTAGTTTCTCTCATTAAAATGACTCAAAACCTTAATAATTACATTAATTTGATACATAGGAATCCAACTTCCTTGAAAACACAAGAGCCCTATGTCTACTAAAATACAATGAAATTTATGAGCCGAATGCTCCTGCATCAGACTCTAAAGGTTGAAAAAATGCATGATCTCCTGATCATGTGTTCTCATATGTTGATAGAAAACCTCCAGGGCCCCAAACTTTAGTTTGTAGTTGTCTATTTGCTTTGTTCCTTTATTGCTATTGTATGTTTGTTGTCTTCTATTTCATCTTCCTCTCCTTATCAATTAGGTTCAAATTCTAACTGATCATTCTTACTATTGTTGTCAATCTCCTCCATTTGGACTACTTCATCACTAACTAACACAATTCTCCAATCTCTATCTCTAGCACATCCTTGAGTTGGTACATGCTCTGCCATTTGTTGTTGTACTCTATCCAACCATCTTCAATCTGTCGTTTATTATCTTCTCTTTGAATTTCTTGGATTCTTGCTACCGCCCTTTCATCCTTACCCTCTTTCATGATTATCTCCTTCTGCATCAAATCCTAATTCTCTAGCATTCTTTCCAGCAACATAATATCTCTATCCATGGATTAAATACTTCCACAAAATATTCTTCTTCCATCTTTACTTGGCTTCTCATATCTACCAAATTTTCTCCAACATCTACAACAAAACCTGCACTCACAAAAGAAGTATGAAAATTAAAACCATAAGGCTTCAGTGCCTCTTCTTCCTTTGGCAACATTTCAATATGTTGCTCTGATTTTTCCTCTTTTATTAGCACATCAGTATGTTGATTCAACCTCTCTAAAGAATTCTCCAAAGTACTCTCAAGACTGTCAGCACGTCTTTTTTCCACATCATCTGCTTCAATGATGTCTTTTTGCTCTTGTCCACTGTAGTGAACTCCTTCTTCTGCAATCATACTATCACACATTGAGTTTTCGAGCAAATATTCCACTGATTCAAGTTCTTTATGACACTTCATCAGTACTTCATCATCACTTATGATTCCTACATTTATACACAATTGATTAGTTTGAGAATTACAAGGTTCAACAATCTCAACTATTGCTTCACATATCAACTCTTCAAACTAAATCTCATCTCCTTCTTTCAGAAGAAATTGTCCCTGTGTTGTAACATCTTCAAACATCAATGTATTACTACATTTTTTCTGCTGCAATAATTTAATTCTTTTCTCATTCAAGAGGAATTCTGCATCATTCTTTACTTCAAAGTATTCATCTTCTAAAAGATACTCTTCCATACTTTTGACGGCTTCAAAGATTGCTCATCTTCTGCAAAACCTGTAATCACATCAAAATTATTAGATTCAAATATACAAGGTTCCATATCATCCTGTTGATCTAAATTTGTCCAACAATTCAGAAAATCATCAATAATTCCTTCCTCAGTAAAGTAAATTTGTTTCTATCTTGAATTCTCAATATCTTTCATAGATCTCTAGTCTCCATCCTTAACCAGAACTTCACCCTATTCTGTTTCACAAATGGAAACTTCCATTTTCAACTCAGCTTCTCCGAGTTCTTCATATCTCAATTGAACATTCATTACCTATTCAAGCTTCATCACATCTTCTACTAACTGCATATTCACCTCCTGGTTTCTCTTCTCTTGTAGCCTCTACCACTTTACTTTCTTCCTCATGACACAACCATGCTTCTAGTCATCCTTATTCATCTGCAACATCTCCATCAATAACTCAAGATGGACTGCAATCTCATCCTTCTCCCTCTCATATTCTTCTTCACATAATTGTCTCTATATGCCATTTGCTTTAGCATCCTCTTTCTTCACCTTTCTTCTGTTGTGGTCTTCCTCAGAACCTTTGTTACCTCTATTATGACTGTTAGTAGTCATCTCCTTATCTATCTTGATGAGTTCCTCACTCACTTACTATGAGCTAGATTAAAGCCTCTGCAGCAACAAGTCCTCCATGCTGCCAATTAGCTCACTAAGCTCTCCTTTGTACTTGGATTTTTGGCAAGCATTTGGTTCTCTATTCTCTAGAACCTCTCGAGCACTTCCCTCTGCTCTTTCTAGGCTTCAACTCATCTGCACCTTTTAAGAACACTACAGTCCTTTTTATCCAACCTCTGTTAGAATTCTTCAAGGTTCTACCACATTCTTCTTTCATTCAGAAATGCTTACCAGCTTCCTTCATCCCTTGGCAATTCTACCCACATCCTTTGTGGATTTTCCTTTATGAGCTTTCTGTGAGCTGTAACAAAAGCTCTATAGTAACAAGTCTCCTTCTTGCTACACATTCCTCATTAAGCTTCTCTCCTCTGAGCTCAGTCTTTTGGGCATCTCTCTAGTTCTTTCCTCTAGAACCAATTGAGCACTCCTTGCTCTAGGTTGTTGCAATCCTCTAGCCTTCTTATGCTACTACCTTCAAGACCTCTGCAAGATCTTGTTCTACCACTCACATGCACTTTGAATGGATTTTTCTATGTTTCCTTTGCATATACAAATTCTCCCAATATTTTACTACACTTTATCTCTGTGTGTCTACTATGTGTCAAATTTAAAATCTGATCTCCTCTTGCTTGTATACATACCTTCAAAACATAACTCTGTTCTAAAATTTCTCAAAGAACTTTTTACACAGAGAATTCCATTGTTCAACTTTAGCCTAAACTGCATATACCATAATCATGTAGCCTAAGCCTTATATACCCATAGTATGCAAATAAAATTGCATGTCACACTGTGTCCCAAGATTAATCACCTAATCCATGGTGAAAACCCTCTATAACCAAGGTTTGATGTTCTTAATTAAACTCTATGTGGAAACATTTAATTAACTATCCAAAGTATTAAACTTTAATAGACCTCTAATTAATTCATAATCCTTATAACTTAACCCTTCGGTAATCACCCGCACATATTAACCATACCATGGTCTTTAGACTTTGGTTAAACTCAACTTTACCCATAATATATTATTCCATTCATTTCTATTATAACTCTCCTATAATAAAAATATTCCATAAACCAACTTAAACCTTACCTTTCCACCATTCCATGGACCTTTGCATGTATACCAATGCTCCCTTCATCACATTTAATCCACACCATTGATCTGTCTCCTCGATCTGACGGTTATCATGTCATTCGCTCACTTCTTCAGACTAACTCCTTAGTGCGTTAAATCTACACCGTTTATTCCTCCTACCTCAATCCAATGGTGATCGCGTAATCTCGTGCAGATGGCATGCAAAATCGATATTAGACTGAGAGCACGCGATAAAAGGGGTTTTCTCTTTCCATCGTGTGCTACGTGTCACATGTTGAAGGCAATCATGTGAATTTTATAAATACCGCTTACCACTTTGAGACCACGCAAGATACCACTTACTATTTTCGTAGACCGCTCCACTATTTTGCACGTGGTTTTAATCTCTGTCATCCATCTTCTTAACTTTATTCTACGTGACTTAATCCTGGCTGTCTATCTCCATCACTCTCGTTCATTGATCTGGTTGATCCAACCACTATATTCTGCTACTACATTCTTTTATTTGTCATTGTGTAATATTCCATTTGTTCAGATTTCTACCTGTGTATTTTTTCTCGCTTTCCGGTATTCAATTGTTTTGATTCCAATCTTCAGCTTAATTCTTCATTCCTTCGCACCTTTACGCTTCTGCTGCGTAACTCCTTAGGTTTTAATAACCCTTACAAGACACATTCACTATAACATTAAGGTTTCTCCAATATTATCTATCTATAAACTCGTAACACACTTCTCTACACTTCATCTCTATTTTTGCACACCTGCAAGCCTATGTTATGCAAAATTACTGAAATCCACACACAATTCATTCAATTACTCCATTCACACTACACAAACTCAGAAATCGAGTTATTTGTATTAATAAATAAATAATTACAAAAGGATTCCCTTCTAGCCTAATCTTCACTATCAGTGGCCTTTTCCTTTCCTACCTGTAGGCTTATAATCAACCCTAACTACCTCGCTCTCTAACTTCGAGCTAGCTAACCCTCTTCTATGCCTTTTAGGCTTACATTTATACAAAAGGTTCTGTAACCCATTTCCCGGTTCAGATCCTTAATCTACTCATCAAGTCCTAAAATCTCTCAATGATCCCTTGAGGATCTAAACAACTTAACTAAATCCTAAGGATTCTCTTTAATCCCCAAAATCATTAAACCAATTCCTAATCTAGGATTTACAATATTTCAAAATCTCTCAATCCTCACTAACCACTCATCGTCACTCATGTTCTCCTACATTCGAGAACATTTACAAATATTCCTCACAATAAAATTAATCGCTATTCTAGTTTCTCTCATTAAAATCACTCAAAACCTTAATAATTACATCAATTTGATACATAGGAATCCAACTTCCTTGAAAACAGAACACTCCCTATGTCCACTAAAATACAATGAAATTTCTGTGCCAAATGCTCGTGCATCATTGGCTATGATTTACCATGGTTTACCATGATTAATATTTCTAAACGCAATGGATTGATATTATAAACCCAAGGGACTAATAAAATAAACCCTAAGATAAATATTATAAACACTAAAATAAACATGATTAACCATAGTTGATTTTCATATTGAGATAATCCTTATCACAATGTCATGTTGGACCATGGTTAACCATGGTTAATTTTCATATCCAAAAAATATTTTTCACAATGTGACATTGCACCATGGTTGATCATGGTTGATTTTCATATTGAGATAATCCTGATGACAATGCCATGTTAGACCACGGTTTACCATGGTTGATTTTCATATGCAAACAATCTTTGTCACAATGCGACATTGGACCATGGTTGATCATGGTTGATTTTCATATCGAGACAATTTTTGTCATGACACAACATTCAAAAATGTTTGACCACGATTGACCATGGTTGACCATGTTTGATTCTATAAAACATGTTTGACCATCATCAACCATGGTGGACCAAAGCTGACCATAATTGTCCATGATTTTCCATGATTTTTATATGGACACAAGTTTTGTCATATTATGAGATTCAACCATTATTGACCACGGTTGACCATGATTGATACTATAAACCCAAGGGATTATGAACCGAAGGGAATAATATTAAACCCAAGGGACTAATATTATAAACACAACATTGGTAAACCCTAATATAAATATTACAAACACTGAAATAAACATGGTTTATTTTCATGGTGAGGGAATCCTTGTCATAATGCGACATTCAACCATGGTTGATCATGGTTGGATATGATTGACAATGGTTGACCATGGTTGATATTATAAACCTAAGGGAATAATAAACCCAAGGGGTTGATATTATAAAACCAAAGGAATAATAAACCCAAGGGATTAATACTAAAGCCCCAAGGGATTTTGAACCCAATGGAGTAATATTATAAACCTAAGGAATAAAAACCCTTAAATAAATATTAAAAATATGAAAATAAACATGGTTGAGCGTTCTTGATTTTCATATCGAGACAATCCTTATCACAATGCGACGTTGGATCATGGTTGACCATGGTCGAACATGGTTGTTTATTGTTGACTATTGTTGAATACTATTAAACCCTAGGAATATGAACCCTTAGATTAATAAACCCAAGGGAAAAATAAGCCTAAGGGATAAAAATTATAAACCCAACGCATATAAACCCTAACATGACTATTATAAACACTCAAATAAACATGGTTCACCATGGTTGATTTCCATATTAGATTAATCTATTGTGATATTGACATAATATTGTGAATATTCATTAATCAAATAATAATAATAATAATTAATTCATTTTTACATAATAATAATTAATAATGTTAATAATTATTAATAATAATTAATTCTTTGTTACACTATGATGTTGGATCATGGTTGAGTATGGTTCACCATGGTTGAATTTCATATTGAGACAATATTTGTTACAAAGTGACATTTGAGCATGGTTGATCGTGTTTGATTCTATCAAACATGGTTGACCATGATCAACCATGCTTGACCATGATTGTACATTATTTTTATATGGAGACAATTTTTGTCATAGTGCGACATCCCACCATGGTTGACCATGGTTGGTTATGGTTGACCATGGTTGACCATGATAGATATTATAAAACCAAGTTAATATTAAACCCAAACAATTGATATTATGAACCCAAGGGTAGAACAAAACCAAGGGATTAATAGTAAAACCCCATGATTGACCATGGTTGACCATGATTGATATTATAAACCTAAGGGAATAATAAACCCAAGGGATTGATATTATAAACCCAAAGGAATAATAAGCCCAGGGATTAACACTAAAACCCCAAGGGATTATGAACCCAAGGGAATAATATTAAACTGAAGGGAATGATATTATAAACCCAAGGTATAAAAACCCTAAGATCAAAATTAAAAATAACGAAATAAACATGGTTGGGCATGATTCATTTTCATATTGAGACAATCTTTGTCAGAACGCAACGTTAGACCATGGTTGACCATGGTTGATTTCCATAACTAGCCTTGTTTGAGCATTGTTGAACATGGTTGGTTATGATTGACCATGGTTGACAATTGTTAATATTATAAACCCAATGGATTGATATTATAAACTGAAGGGATTAATACTTAAATCCCAAGGGAATAATATTAAACCCAAGGTACTAATATTATAAACCCAATGTATATAAACATTAAGATAAATATTATAAACACTAAAATAAACATGATTGGCCATTGTTGATTTTCATGTTGAGACAATTCTTATCATTATTCGATGTTGGACCATGGTTGACATCATAATAAATCATGGTTGATCGGGGAATAAGAAACCCAAGTGATTGATATTATAAACGCAAAGGAATAATAAACCCAAGGGATTAATACTAAAACCGCAAGAATTGATTTCCATATAGAGACAATCCTTGTCACAATGCAATGTTGGACCATGGTTAACCATGGTTGACCATGATTGATTTTCGTATCGAGACAATCTTTCTGAGAAAACAATGTTTGACCATGGTTGATTTCCATATCCATATGGTTGTACCATGGTTGAACATGGTTGGCTATGATTGGTTAGGGTTTACCATTATTCATATTTATAAACCCAAGGGATTATGAACCCAAGGGACTAATATTATAAACCCAATGTATATAAACCATAAGATAAATATTATAACCACTAAAATAAACATGATTTACCATGGTTGATTTTCATATTGAGACAATCCTTATCACAATGCCATGTTGGACCATGGTTAACCATGGTTAATTTTCATATCCAAACAATATTTGTCACAATGCGACATTAGACCATGGTTGATCATGGTTTATTTTCATATTGAGATAATCCTTATCACAATTCCATGTTGGACCATGCTTAACATGGTCAATTTTCAAATTGAGACAATCTTTGTCACAATGCAACATTGGACCATGGTTGATCATGGTAGATTTTCATATCAAGACAATTTTTGTCACAATGCAACACTCAAACATGTTTGATCATGATCAACCATGGTTGAGCATATTTGACCATGATTGTCCATGATATTTATATGGAGACAATTTGTCACAATGCGAAATCTAACCATGATTGACCATGGTTGACCATGGTTGGTTATGTTTGACCATGGTTAACCATGACTGATATTATAAACCCAAGTTAATAATAAACCCAAGGGAAACATAAAACCAAGGGATTAATACTAAAACCCCAAGGGATTATGAACCAAAGGGAATAATATTAAATCTAAGCGAATAATATTATAAACCCAACATTGGTAGACCCTAATATAAATATTACAAACATTAAAATAAACATGGTTTATTTTCATGGTGAGACAATCCTTATCATAGTGCGACATTCAATCATGGTTGATCATGGTTGG
>APFE031420033.1:9167-24965 GCA_000404065.3 Pinus taeda
GTAGTCTAAAAATAGACTCCGCCCGTATGTCTAAAAATAGAGGTCCATCTATTCTTACCAACTTGACCAATCATCCACAAATAGCATCCTGCAACTCATAGACCATGATCCATATGTCTAAAAATAGACATAGTCTAAAAATAGACTGCGCCAAAAATAGCCTGCGGGCACACTTAGTGAGCGCGACTTCTTTTCACTAAGCTCCATCATCTTGTTGCATTTTCAACACTCCCTCTCAACAAGATATGGATTATCTGCAACCCCTATCCTGTAACTCTGGAATGTTCTGCATGCAACACATCTACCCGGTCCACTTGCTCCAACAACACTTGGAACAAAAACACTCCCAACTAACCCCTCTGTTGGGCTAGGAACATACTCTGATGCTGAAGCTCTACCTACTACTGACAAGTTCTCCCTCTCTAACATCTGCGCTACTGCAACTTCAACCTCAAAGAAGCCAAAAGAATTGCCACTGGCCTTAACTTTCCAAGCCCTAATAAAATATGGAAGGACCTATGGCAGAATCCTCATTGGATGAAAATCAAACTGTTCGTGTGGATGGTACAACACAAAAAGATTCTGACTTGGAAAAATCTTAGAAAGAAAGGTTTTGTTGGACCATCTAGATGACAATTATGTGGTCTTCATGAAGAAACGATGGATCACCTTCTCCACCTCTGCACATTCACCTCAACCTTATGGAACTGGGTTGCCCTAATCTTCAGGCAAACTGACAGGGATGAAAACAACATCACTAAAACTTTAAAAGATTGGAGGAAAAACTTATCTGAAAATGAGACAGTCAACACAGCCTCGACTCTGATTCCAGGCTTTTTGATTTGGGATGTCTGGAAAGAGCACAACAACAGAATTTTCAATGATAAAGCTGGCTTAACCCAAAGCATCTAACTCAGCTCTTAAAGCAGCCAAAGGAACTGTAAATACCATTCTGAAGCAACCTCTCAAGAATCCTCCTTCTCACCAAGATGCTCGCATTCTTTTGCTTTTGGGCCTTCAGAAACTAGTCCCCTAGGGCACAAACAAGATTGCAACACTCACTACAGTGGGGAAGGGTTACTGGAAACTACCCCCTTGCCTTTTGAAATTCAATATAGATGGAGCCTCAAAAGGAAACCCGGGGGCTGCAGGTTACAGTGGAGTTATAAGAGATGACAAGGGAAATATAAAAGTCATATTTCAGAGTCATTTAGGGAACACCACCAACAATATGGTGGAACTTATGGTCATAGAGCATTGCTTGGAGATACTGATGGATCTCAATTTGCATAACACAATCATAGAGGCAAACTCTGAATTAACAATTAATTTTGTAAAAAAAATAGTAAATGGCTCAGCACCAGAAAAAGTCTCTAACCACTCGAGACTTTTGCAAGTCTATCATCGTATTCAATCACATATAAGAATCCTGAGAACTCTTAGTTTTGTTCATGTACGCAAAAATGCCAACAGATTAGCGGATCGGCTGGCGAATGAGGGGGTGCTCTGTAAAAGAGATAATAGTAAATATATGAGGGAGTTAGCACCCGCAGAGAAACTGCGTGAGGACTGCCACATTCTGCCAAGCACAGATAGTGAACATTATCATAGCATGAATGGGAAGCATCAATTTAGAAATTAAGATGATAGAGGATAAGGGTTCAACAAGCAGAAGACCTCAGATTCGGTGCGATTGGGTCTCCCAGATGAATGGAAGGAAGCGGAGAAAGAGCGGGATGCTTTTTCGAGGAAAACAAAGTTTAACGGATTAGTGGTTTTCGGGCGTCCCCAATCTTCTAAGTGGTATTTTAAGGTTTGCCCCCGATACCACTCATCAATCAACATGTGGCTAAGGGAGGAGAGAGAAAACTGCCTATATTGGGCGGATTTTCCTCATGCTTCTTCTCCGCCCGATATTCTCCTCCATCGTTAGATCTTGCTTGTGAAGATCTACGGCCACGGTTCATCGAGTTAGTTGGCGGTATCAGCCTTTGAGCTAATCGTGATCTTGGTGGTGTCTTGACCGTTTCTCATGGGTTTCGAGTGGTGAACCTGATTAGACTCTAGAGATGGCTTTGAAATCTTTTCAAGTCTGTTGTGTTAGATAAAATATGTGCTAGTTGCGCTCCCGATTTTGTCCCTCTACCTTGTGATCTATCTAAACTCCGGATCTATCAAAGTGCAGAGAAAGCTCAAATCTCTCAAAGTGCAAACCTCTTTTCTAAGTGTAAAATGATAGGAAATTTTTTTGCTAAATGCTAAAAAAAATTTGATAGATTCGGAGTTTACATAGATCTACACTGATTTTAAAATTAAATGTTCTAAATTTAGCGATGTGATGTGTTGAGATATATATCCTAAATAAAAGGATAAGTTAGATGGGAAAAGAAATAGTTGCATCCAATTTTTAAATATATTTATGTTTAAAAATATATAATTTGTGTTTTTTTAAATCGTTAATACCATCAAACTTTTTTACAATGTGTATTATTTATTTTTCTATATTTTACATTTTTAATAATAACAACCACCGGTGTAAATAAATATATAGAAACATGAATTGGATCAGCAAACCACCATTTTCAAATTTTATTGTGCTATGAAGTTATGAATGGATATCTATATTCTTGCAAATGATTAGCATGAAATCTTATACAATAGTTGCACGAAAGAAATATGGAGTACGAGAAAAATGAATATGAGGCAGGCCCCTGTGTAGTGGGAGAAACTGTGTTTAGTTCAAGAGCCCATTAATTTCCTGGTACATCTAAAGGATTGAGTGTGAGAAGCTACTGAATCGTGAAACCGGCCTCCTTCGACTGCCATGTTAATATGATGTGCTGACGCGTGCTTTCCAGCATCAATGGAGCTCTCATAATTCCTCATTAACTCACCCTTGCCGTTAGCCTTCACTTGCTGCTCCTCCATTGATTTTGCTGTGCAACATCCAGGAGTTGGAGCATTGAGGCAGCTGGAGGGCACATAGAAAGTGACACCTCAACGGAAGAATGAACGTTACGTTGATGTGAAGGAGTTGGAAGATGGGGATTTGGTTGAGCTGTAGCAGCCACGAGTAGGGCGTTGTGAACATTACTACTTTTATGAGGTTTTCCTTCGACTGCGATGTTGACTTGATGTGCTGACACGTGCTTTTCAGCATCACTGGAGCTCTCATAATTGCTCACATAATTGCTCACTAACTCTGCCTTGCCATTGGACATCACTTTCGAAATTGCAGTGCAACATCCAGGATGAGGAGTGGAGCATTGCGTGGGCATTGAGGTGAGGCTGGACGACACACTGAAAGTCCTGCTGCCCACATGCCAACGGAGGAATGAACGTTACATTTGTGTGAAGGAGTTGGCAGATGGGGATTGGGTTGACGGACAGCAAACACGACCATCAAAACGATTGCCATCTTCCTGATGGCACGGCTTTAAGAGAACATTGAACGTTACTGCGAGCATTTCCGTCGGGTTGAGGTGCCGGAGAAGCTGCAACCCGAAGAAAGGGGCTTTTCTTAAAGCAACAACGTCGACATGGGTAGGGCGACGACAGTAAGTAGAATGACAGGAACATTAGCTTTTATTTTCCTAGGGAAAGGCATCATCCTTTTCTGCTCTTATGTTCAACTAAGGCTTTGATATCGTTACAATCTTCTGTGATGGATGGGTTAGATGGTTGATAGTCTCTCAATATTGGAGATAATGAGAGCTATGGAAATAGTCTGTAAATATTGGAGATAATGAGAGCTATGAAGCTATACTTGCATATGAAATATTTGAGATAATGAGAGTTATGGAAACGTGATTTATAGTTGAGTTGTAGTTTCAGATGAAATATTTGATGCATGCATACAATGCATTACTCACATGGAGGGATATTCTTTTTTATATGCATACAAAGAGGGGACGACACACCCTGATTCGTTTTTATATGCATACAATTCAAATTAATTACATATCCTTCGTTCGTAGAGCAGACAGAAGATAAGCGATTGTCTAAAGGTCGCAATGGCAAAGCGTCGCTTTAACGTTCAAACTCAATTTAACGAGTGGTTTCAACTTTGTGGGTTGTCTGCGTCAACAGAGCCTGGGTTGGGATGTTTGACATTGTTGTCCTATCATCTCCGCGGTTGAATTGACTTGTCCGGTGTTGGATTTGACTTAGGACGATTGGCAACAGAAGATTCTTGGAAGTCAAATCAGATGTATCTGATTTTGATCCGTAGGGGCAGCGTTGATGTATATCATTGTGTGGTAAGGTATATAACCTTCGGTCAATCCCTGAATTTCCATTCAGATTCGGAACACTTGCAAACTGGGTTTGTGAAAACAGCAATGTTTTGACAGATTGATATTTAGAAATCCACTTACACACCAAAAACTATACTTTGATATTAAATATAAATACATTAATATAAATATAAATAAATCAATAATAGTAATTCTATTATAATCACAACAAATTTCTCAATTACATACTCCATACTAATTTATAAAACATTATAATTAACGATTTAGATGAAATTCTACGGTTACTTCCTGCCTAAATCAACCTTTACAAAGTGTTCCTTTAGTTATAATACTAAAGTTCACCAAATAGTTTCTTTATATAAACTGTTTCTATACCAATTTCTAATGTTTCCATGCTGCTCTCTCATGCCAACTTACCTTACAATGTTTCCATGCTGCTCTCTCATGCCAACTTACCTTACCGTTTTCACGTATTTATAATATTACACTACTTTCATGCTCTGCAATCATTTTTGGATTTCTAGAATTTTTATATACACAGTTTATCTTATATATATAATAAAAGTCTTTAAATTTTATTTTTGATTTTATTTTAATATTTTAGCATCTATATTTTCTTATGAAATCTCTCCTTATATTTTTATGTACTAATCCTTTGTGTATCAATCACTAGTTGTCTAAATTTCAAGTCATTTCCCTATACAATAGTTTCTAATATACTTTTATAAAATGTAAGACTTTTTGGACCTTTACTATGCGTACTCTCCACAACTTCATATAAATAGAGTTATGTTTATATGTACAAGCACTCCTTTACTTACATTTCCAAATAGAGTTACAAATATAAACATATCATACATTAAGAGATATTCAAGGTAATCTCCAGCTTTCTTTTCTTTCGGACTACACAATTTTTCTAATCATAATATTATTTTAGAAATATCATTGGATGGGCATTTTTTTTTAATCTCTATCCAATATGCCCCCTAAGCTTTATTCTCCCATTTATTTTCTTTAGAGTTACCATGAATACCAAAAGTACCTCGACATCATTATATTTAATATCCAATAGCTCCAATATGGATAAATTCAATGAGTTACATATGTTTTATCCTTTATGCTCATACCGAGCCTTAATTTCCGATAACTTTTCTAGCTAAGAACTTTTTTTGGCCCCATTCTCCTACTTGCATGCATATCAAAATGGTAGACAAAGAAAAACAAAAAATAAAAGAATAAATAATCTTGCATGTAGGTAATATACTATCAATATGAACACAACTATGCAATCTTGCTACTATTCTGTCACCATAGGTTATTGAATTATGCAGAAATGAAAGAAGAATTTAATAGAAGTTCAACTACCCATTACTACTTGGGGAATATTTCAAGATAGAGCAACTTCCACCGAACCTTGAACTATCTCCCATAGTGCCCCTAAGCTAAGACCACCTTGCCTCTGGAATCTCACTGTCATTGATTCTTGGTGATTTATTTTATAGACTTCTTCGCAGTAAATTTTAACAGCATCTTGCTTTAAGGTCTGCAAACGTTTTAGTCTAGGTCTTTTTGTTTTAGTTTTTCTCAAAAAAGTTATTTTTATTTTTCTTTAAAGCACATTTTTCTCTCCGCAATGATTTAGTCCACCCCACTTAGTATTTCTCTCAAATAAGTGATTAACATAATAATTCTCTATCTTTATGTTAATTTAATTTCTTTTATTCCTGCCCAAGGGATTTTTAGGAGACTTTTAGGGAATGTCCTACACAGGTCTCTTCACTACTAGGTTCTTTCACTTTACATTATTTTGAGAGATGGCTCAACTCTGCAGTACACATACTCTTATATTGATTTCGTGCTCCTTCCCTAACATGTTTTCATACATGCTAAACATGTACTTCCTATTTTCATTCGTGCTTTCCACCTGCACCCAACAGCTATCCACATGCACCCAACAAGGTCAGCATCATCGATATATTATCACAACATTACAATAGATCCTTTGGCTATGCCCAATGATATGGATACTATTTACTTATGAACTTCAACATATGGAATTGTAAATTGCTTTTCACATTGCTCACATAGAGATAACAATAATTAAGGGACAGTCACATGAGGAAAAAAAATATTCATAATACCAACATAGGTAATTAAAGAATATCTTTTCGTACTCAAGTTTCATGATTGAACAACATAAGGTAATTCACAAATGTACTACACTTATTTTCCTTTAATTCAATCCCTTGAGGTGTTTTTTTTTAATTTTTTATTTTTTACCAATTTGGCCTGCAGTGCAGGTTATTTATGAATATTGCAACATGTTACTTCTATATTTAACCATATATTCTTTTTCATTTGCATGAATGTCTTAACACTCACCAGGTTTGTGTAATTGGTTTCATCACTGCCAAACATTTTCACACACACCCATGTGTATATCTGTTAAAACAATACATCAATTAGTAAAAATTAAGTCTAGAAATTTTCCTAAGTAGAAATTTATGAAAATATCACGCTTAATTTGTTAGGCCACGCTAGGAAATTCTATTAACATTCCTAGTTTATCTTGTGACATTCTTGTAACAATTTTTTTTATTTTTTAATGGTCAATCTTGGTTGAGAAAAAAAAAAAAACTAAGTTGTGAAGTTTCTTACGAAACACCAATGTTGATTTCTAATGCTGTAAAATTTTGAGATCATTTCATTCTTAATATTGCTACCAATCTGGGATTTCTTAGCCCTTGTCAGGGTCTAATTCACTTGTCCCCAAAATAATTGCATGTTTGCACTCCTAATTTTAGCTTCGATCCATTTTACTCTTATCCATTTATATGTAAAGTTGATGGGTTCTATCTCTTTTCTGTACTATCTTTTATTTCCTTCATGCTCTTCTCATTTCTTCACAAATAAATTGTTGTTATTACTATTATTTTTATCTTCATAGTCCCCCAATTATTTTATCTACTTTGATATTTGCTCTAATCACCATTTCCGGTGATATTCTTATTTTGTCTTGTGCTTTTATCACCTACATAGTACATCCTTCTAATTTACCATTGAAGACTTTATCTCCTTCTTTTCTCATTCCTCACACTCTATACTCCCATTATTGATGGTAGTCATACATTTATCCCTAAAACTTCTAGTCCGCCGAGGAATCAACTCTCGAAATTATGTTGATAGCATCTATTTTCTTGATATTTATGTCAATATTAATTTAAATATTCTCAAGAAGGCTTCTTATTGAGTACCTGTTGAAATTTACTACACAATATTTACATTATAGTTGTTCATAGTCCCTCTTTTTACTCCATTTCCTGTGTAGTCTATGTATGTACAACATGCTCCTAGTTTCTAGAGCCAAGACCTTTCTTATATGGTTATAATCACACAAGGAAGTTGGGTTTTGTTTGTGGTTGTAGTATGGCTTAAAAATGGACACATATACATTTTTTTTCTTTTCTATCCATTTGAGTCTTAACCATATACATGCACAACTCGGTTTCGAAATGATTTGTACATAGGAACATTGTACATTCTCGATTCATAATTTAAATTCTTGAATTTTTATATTAACCCATATACACACCTATATATATCTATATGTTCTTTTCACAGTATCCCAAATTCTCTACTAGAAGATACCCATACTTTCTTCTAGACTACACTTCATATGAAATCGTTTGTTTATATGGAACCTTTTATTACAAGGTTCCTGTACCACATGCTATGGCTTATTAGACCATAAGGTTGATCCAAGCCTTTTACAACAAGATGGTCAATGTTTTCTTTTCCTTAGTATCTCTTTCTAGAACATAATAGTAGTACACATCCTCATTATGTAAAATTATGCATATAAGTATCATAGGAGTATAAATATGTACTTAGGTTATAAATAATAATCTATGTAATCCTATTCTTTAATATCTTTGTTCCACTACAATTTCTTTGGGGAATTCAAGAATGACATGTGTGCATCTACTCTAGCTTTTGTATCTCGAGGTTTTATAATTATCACTGGATTTATTAAAATTTTCACCTCTAATGACTAGGACAAACAATTCATTTATTCCCCATAATCATGTACAACTTCCATCTGAATATCAACACAATTTACATGATATTGCTTTTATAATAGTTACAAGAGTCTTTCTATACAAGCGCAAGGTTCCTCGTCATAATTTTTTTCTTTTTTTTGACAACCATATTATTCTTATATATCCAACCTTAACTTTAGATATATATACCAACCTTCTTTTAAACAATGAAATAGCTTCCCACTTTTATGTGTGTGGGATTTCTAGGGATGTTTGTTAATAGAGATTTTGCCTCACCTTGTAAACATGGTGCTTTGAAACATGAACCACATGGTTACTCGCAATGGTGGTGACCTTGATTGTAACCTTGGAGGCCAGAATTTATTAGGGTTAGCCGAAAATGACTTGTTCTATTCCATGTATGGTCACACAAATTCCATCTCTTCCTCTAGATCTTGTTCTAGTACGTCTAGATTCTTTCTAAGGAAGTTCAACTCTCTTTCTACAAGGTATTTATTTATTTACCCATATCTTATTCATTTTCTATTTCTATTTCTTAAACCCATATTGTAAGACACTCTTATGCCAATGTATAAAATTTTACTACTTTATTCACCTTAACTAGAAAACCAAAAAAACAAAAAAAAATAGATTTTCTCCCTTTTATAGAAAATGAGTGCATGAAGTAACATTATTGAATTTGTAATATTTAACACTAGCAACAAGCATTTGTGAATTTTTTTACAAAATGCCAGTATACTTGGTACATCTCTTCTTATAAACTGTGTAATGGTATTTCATTCTTTTTTCTATATTTGGTCATGTGCATGTCCATATATGCGAGTTACTTGCTTTTCTTTTCCGTTTATAACTGCTCATTCCTCTCCCTTTTCACAAATTGATTTATTACTGATTATTTCAAGTCTTCAAATCTTATAATACTTTGGACATTTATGTTTTTGAAAGTGACAGTTCATCACACCTCAGACTAATCTAGCTCATTTCTATATTTTGGTTGTGGGTTGGCCTATAGGCCTCAATATTTAACCTATAGCTCTCATACCATATGTCACATACCCCATTTACCTTAGAAAATAATTATTTTTAATGTCAACTACAATTTCCTTCTTTATTCTTTAATTCGTATAACAAATTCATTATTTTAATTATACCTATGATTCACATGGAATTTGATCCCCATTTTGTTTTTCATCAATTGTTTTCATACTTTATAATAAAACCTTTATTGTTAGCAATACAACGATGGTCAAAGACTAGTAATTTAGAGCACAATATAAGTGCCATACATTATTTATAATATTTTGTTCTATATTGATAACTATTATTCATGTATGGGGATCCATATACTCCCACTGTATTAAAGAAGGTTTGCGTGTGAGTTTTTCCTTGTTTCACTAACCATGAGTTTCTTTATATTTCACACACACACACACACACACACACACACATATATGGAAGTTATACCTAAAAATACTAGGTGATAATTGGAAATGGTATTGTTATTCCAAGATTGATTTAAACTTATTTCATATCTATGTAAGTGAGTGAGCATATTAATGTGAGACTTGAGGGTCTAGCTACATGCCCCTCTGCTTGCATACTTGGAAAAAAAATAACTACCAGCTAATCGTTCCCATGTGCACCTCACGTGCCTAATAGACTAGACCATGGAGAGTGGTAGATTTTTGGGGAGGTGTGGACGGTCACGATTGTTTGGGAAAACCATAGGGTTTCCTTTTTAGTATCACCTCTGGTGGCCTTTGATTATTCTTTTTTTTTGGAAACAAAATATGGTGTCCATCTCCGACAAGCCACCAAACTTCTCTTACATTGTTTCTCTAGTTTTAAGGTGATTTAGCTCAGATTCCTAGCTAGACATTGGAGAGCTCGTTGGATATTTCATCTCTGACATGATGGTAAGCTCTTATCCCCATTTATGTGGCATTCACAGTTGAACTAGAGTCAAGTTGTTTCTTGATAGCATTAACATTCCTTATTTTTGTTTTTAGTATCTTTGGCTTGCCCCTTACATGCCTGGCTTCCTGGTAGAGGGGTCAACTTCTTAATATAGGTAAAATCTTCTCACACAATTTCTGAAATTTCATTTTTGGGTGTTGTTCGATTAACTCATTAACCGTGCTTGAGAAACAAATTTCCCTTCCTTGTTTTCTTTATTAAATTTTCGATGCCATTATTGCAAGATGAAACCTTACTAATTTCCATGGGGTTTCATCTATAACTATCTTAATTTCACTCGCCTTATTTATAAGATAATTAGGATTGCTACATATTATTTTCCTACCCAACTAAATTTTTGATTGGAGAGAAAAAGTACATGTATCTTTTGTTCTGCTCTGCCGAGAAATTCCTTGAAGATTTCATGACGCAGTTGCAAACTATATTTGGGTAATAAGGTATATATCAGTTTGGTGTTGGTTGCCTGCACACTCCCACTTCTTTTAATTTCATATGAATTTCAACTAGAACAGATTTGTTCTCCTCTTCTAGAGGTGCTTCCGAACTTGATTTCCCTTACTTTATTCATAGTCTATAATAAGGGTTTCCATGTTTTTTCAATTAATTTTGAATGTTTCCTACATGATGCCCATCGTCAATACTCCTCACGATACCCTTCCATAATATATATGAGAGGGAGAGATTTGTATATTTACTGACTCCTCAGGTTGCTCTTGTTACAAAGGTAAATTGATGTTCTCGCAAACATTTCATAAGATAACTCCTATACCTTTTCTCCTTGTAATAATAAAATATTTTTTTCCCATTTATTTACCTAGGTGTATATTCCCAGTGTTTTACATCCATCACAGGTACTTGTACTTCCAGGAACTTTTACTTTTCCTTTTATTTATTACATAACAACTTGGATTTCTATTACCTCCCATTAAGGCTAATTCTTTCTCTCTGCTCAGATGGGACTCTCTGCTACCATTCCCTCTAGCATTTATATTGTAATGTGATCAGCTAGGGACTAAGGAGTTGGCCTTACTCATGGAATGTATATCTCATTCAAAAATTTCTCTCTTTTTCCATTTAATAGCATTAGTTTATCATTCTATGAAGATTCTAACTGTGACTTCTCACCTTTTTGCTATAGGTATAACATTTGACACTCTAAGAAATATTTGCATCTATTGGGTGTTAACTTTTCTTCTTAGTCCACACTTTTACTCCTATTTTGTTTACCCTCAGGTGGGTCATTTTCCGAGAATTTCACACTTTGTGCATGCATCGCTGTGATACATGACTTTCCACTAGGAATTTTAGACTTTTCATATAGGGTTTCTTAATTTTGTTGACTTCAACCCCATGAGGGTTTACTACAACTTATTTGGGTTATGATTTCCTATTGTCAAGGGTATTGGCCTTGAGCTCTAAATGTAATGGATATCCAGTTATGTCCTTGGACTGTTGTTCATGTTACAGAATTTTGTCTAATGTATGAAATATAATTTAATTTACACATTATTATGTTTAAATGAAAATTTCATTAATATGCTATGGGTCATACATTTGTGCCTGTTCTTTAATGAGTATTCAAAGTCAACTTGAATTCGTTCCTTTTTCTACAAGTTTTATAATTAGCAATTTGCACGAAGTTCTATGATTACTTCCAGCTTAAGTCAACCTTTACAAAGTTTGCCTTTAGTTATAATTCTAGTGTTCACCAATGGTTTCTTTATATATCACTCTAGCTCTACTTTTCATATACTAATTTCTACATAACGTTTACAGTAGCTTTATAATAATTATTGTAACTGAAAATATTTAGGTAATTATTTGGTATATCTAGTATACACTAGATTCATCATACAATTTTTCCATATTGATCTCTTATGTGACTTACCGTTGTCACGTATTTATAATATTACACTACTTTCTTGCTTTGCAATCATTTTTGGTTTTCTAGAATCGTTGTATAGACAATTTATCTCTCTCTCACACACACACATATATATGTTTTTAAGCTTCACTATTGCATTTATTGTAATATTTTAGTGTCCATCTTTTTCTATGAAGCCCCTCCTTATACTTTATGTACTAATCTTTTGTATATTAACCACTAGTTGTCTAAACTTTAAGTAATTTCATTATACAGTTACTTCTAATATACTTTTATAAAATGTAAGACTTCTAGGATCTGTAATGTGCATATTCTAGAGAAATTAATATAAATAGAGTTATGTTTATACGAACAAGCACTCCTTTACTTACCTTTCTAGATAGACTTACAAATATAAAAATATCTTACATTAAGAGATATGAAAATGATGGTAATCTCTAAGTTTCTTTTCTCTTAGACTATACATACTTTCTAATAATAATAATACATCAAAAATATCATTAGATAAGTTTTTTTTTTTTTCTTTCTTTAGTTGCTATCTAATATACCCTTAAACTTTATTCTCCCACTTATTTTCTTTGGAGTTACAAAGAATTCCAAAAGTTCCTAGACATCATTTTATTTAATATCAAATAACTCCAATATGACATTAACCTTTATAGTAAGACGGATCCTTAACTTCACATTACTTTTCACATTAGGAACTCTTTTTGACATGGTTCTCCTAGGTGTGTGCATATCAAAATATTAGACAAAGAACAACAATAAAAAAAATAATACATAATCTTGCATGTGGATATTATAACATCTATCAACACAAATACACATTCTTGCTCCTCTTCTATCACCATAGGTTATTGAACTATGCAAAAATAAAAATGAAAGAAGGATTTAACAAAGGTTCAACTACCCCTTACTTCTTAGGTAATATTTCAGAATAGAGCACCTTCCATCCAACCTTGAACTATCTCCCATAGTTCCCTCGAGCTAAGACCTTCTTGCCTCTAAAATCTTCCCCCTCATTGATTCCTGGTGGTTTATTTTATAGACTTCTTCCCAACAGATTTTAGCGCCCTCCTACTTCAAGGTCTCCCAACCTTTTTACCTAAATCTTTTTGTTTTAGTTTTTTTCAAAAAAATACTTTTCTACAATGTGTATTATTTATTGATTCATGGTGGTTTATTTTGTAGGCTTCTTCCCAACAGATTTTAGCAGCGTCCTACTTCAAATTTTTACCTAAATCTTTTTGTTTTAGTTTTTTTCAAAAATATACTTTTCTACGATATGTATTATTTATTTTTCTGCATTTAATATTTTTAATAGTAACAACCACATTTAGAAACACGAATTGGATTAGCAAACCACCAATTTCAAATTTTATTCTGAACACCACCATTTTCAAATTTTATTTTGCTATGAAATCATGAATGGATATCTATATTCTTGCAAATGATTAGCATGAAATCCTATAACAATACTTGCACGAAAGAAAAATGGGGCATGAGAAACATGAATATGAGGCAGGGCTCTGTGTGGTGGGAGAAACTGTGTTTGGTTCAAGAGCCAATTAATTTCCTAGTACATTTAAAGGATTGAGTGTGAGCGGTGACTGAATCGCGAAACCGGTGTCCTTCGACTGCCATGTTAATATGATGCGCTGACGCGTGATTTCCAGCATCAATGGAGCTCTCATAACTCCTCATTAACTCACCCTTGCCATTAGCTTTCACTTGCTGCTCCTCCTCCGATTTTGCTTTGCAACATCCAGGAGGACTTGGAGCATTGCCTGGGCATTGAGGTGCCGCTGGAGGGCACATAGAAAGTGACACCTCAACGGAAGAATGAACGTTACGTTTGTGTGAAGGAGTTGGAAGATGGGGATTGGGTTGAGGAAGGGTGTTGTGAACGTTACTACTTTTATGCGGTTCTCCTTCGACTGCGATGTTAACTTGATCTGCTGACGCATGCTTTCGAGCATCAATGGAGCTCTCATAATTCCTCACTAACTCCGCCTTGCCATTGGAAATCACTTTCGAATTTGCAGTGCAACATCCAGGAGGACTTGGAGCATTGCATGGGCATTGAGGTGAAGCTGGACGACACACAGAAAGTCCTGCTGCCCACGCCCCAACTGAAGAATGAATGTTCCGTTTGTGTGAAGGAGTTGGCAGATGGGGATTGGGTTGACGGGCAGCAAGCACGAGTAGGGGGTTGCGACCATCACCTCCAAACGATTGACATCCTCCTGCTGCCGCGGCTTTAAGAGAAGATTGAATGTTACTGCGAGCATTTCCGTCGGGTTGAGGTGCCAGAGAAGTTGCAACCTGAAGAAAGGGGCCTTCCTTAAGCAACAACGTCGACATAAGTAGGGCGACGGCAGTAAGTGTTGAAAATGTAATTTCAACGCAGCACGCAGCCGTACCATCCCCCGAAACCACAGTTGCAAAACCACAAACCGTCGGTAACTTTATCGGACCGCTTTTGCGTGAAAGCAGTTTTCGTACACAAGAGCCCGATACAATATAGTGTTGACGCGTGGCTGTCCCCATACGTCATCATCTCTGACATGTCGGGACGTAAAGTTCAAAATAAAAGTGGCTCTCGATATCTCCATCCACCGTCCGATCTGCTCCAGCGTTCTCCACCGTCGATTGCTCCAAGCTGCATACGGCCAACATTAAAAGCTTGGCGTGGAGTAAAGTCAAGTTGAATTTTGACCATACCTTTATTAAAGTTTTGTCATATGCGTAGTTGGATTTTTAATTTTCTTTTACAGCATGTATGGGCATAATTTGAAATAGGCATGGGCATAGGTAAATGTTCTTAAATTTTAATATTTTTCTTTTACGGGAGTATGGTCACGTACGCAAGGTAAATTTTTTTGATGTTGTGGTTGCATACGTATAGTATGTTTATGTTTTTGTTGACCATTTTTTTGGTAAGTGAAAAAAAAAACGCACAGCAGTGCAGGAGCGAAGAAGTGAAGAGGTGAATGAAGAAAACCAGGGGGAAGCTTGTATCAAAAACCATGAATTGTTTCACACAGCAATGAAAAAGGGAACAGTAAGTTTTGGTGAATTTGTAGTTTTTCACACAGCAGTGTGTTGATCATTTTATCTCTTTTACAGCAGTAAATCCTTGTAATCTCTGTTTTCACACATCAGTGAATGTAAATGAAATTTTCACACAATGGTGTAAAATTTCAAAGGAGACAGAGTAATTTTGTTGAAATGTTTTGGTGAATTCCTCTGAGTGAAAGAGTATGAATATGTATCAGTGAATTTATTTTAATGAATAGAAATCTTTTATGGTGGTGCAATACTCTGCTCTCAGTAATTTTTTTTAAAGCTTCCCTGTGCACAAAAGATCCTGGAGTAAAAGAAACAGAGCATTGCCTTTGTGTGTTTTATTTTTGTGTTTTTGGGATTTTACCAGAAAAATCCCTAACAGTGGTATCAGAGCAGGCTTAGTCTCTTTGAAGGTGACAAAGAAGCTGAAGGGAGGAGTCTTTTGTTGCAGCAGTCACTTGTTTTAAAAATACACAGTCAAGAAATTGAAGCATAACTAAGGATGCAAGGAATGGCCAGCACAAGCACTGGTATGGGTATGTTTAACACC
>APFE031420034.1:0-19197 GCA_000404065.3 Pinus taeda
TCTGCATAAAATTCCGTGAACTTGAAAATAACTTTGCTGCACTATAATTTATCATCTGAGTGATTTTCCATAAAGGACAACACTTGTCTCATAATGTCAACATTTTCATCCAACCTTGATGCTTCCAGAGGTTCTACCAAACCTTGTCCGGAACATGAAAATCCAGCTCAAGGAAAACCTTCTTGGCTTCCTTAATATTGAAGGTGCCTTCTTTATTGTTGCCCCATCTGAGTTGGTCATGCCCCTCTGAAATGAGAATCTTCCTTTATTCCAAAATTCACAGTAGTGTCTCTGTTTTTTCATTCAAGGGGTTATCATCCCCAAATTCTATATTCTTCCAGGTTCTCCATTTGTCTTCCAGACTAGGGTGTTCCCAAAAATCATTAACCGTGAAAAGCCCTTTGGTGTCCATTTCTTTCTTTAGGTCCAAAAAATCCTCTTTTAATAGTGTAGGTTCTTATTTCCATCTATCCTCCCAAAACAAAGCAAGGCCCCCTTCTCTGATTTCCCAGAAACTATTTTTCTGCACTAATTCTTTATTCTTCCAAGCCTTATTCCAAATGTGGGATCCTTTTGTGATTCTTGTCATCCTTATGTGGTCATTCTCTTGCCAAGTGCTGGCATAAGCCTTTGGCTCTTTTACACAATGCCACCATAATTTTTCTCCTAAAACCTTGTTGAGTACATCTGGATCATCCAGTCCAAGGACCCCATGGGATTTCAGTTTCCAAAGCTTATCCCAAGAAACCAATTCCCATTTCTTTCTCTCCTCCCCCTTGCCCCAAATAAAGTCTATTTGAATAGTTCTCAATTGTTATAAAATTCCCTTTGGAGCTGGAAGTGCTAAAAGAATGAAAATGGGGATTGATTGCAAAACAACTTTTGTAAGCACCAACGGGCCTGCAAAGTTTAAAGATCTGATAGTCCATTTTCTAATTTTATTCTAAATCTTATTGATTATGGGCTCCCATATGCTTTTTTGCAGAGGTTTATCAGTTAGAGGAACTCCCAGGTACTTGGAAGGAAGGGCCTCCCTTTGAAAGCCTAGAATCATGGAGATGTTTCTGTGAATAGAAATATTATTATTAAAGAAAAAAATCTCAGATTTTGACATATTTACCTTCATACCTGTGGCCATAGCAAATTCACACATGATATTTTTTATAAGTAAGAGCTTCTTTTACTGTGGGGACTCCCTGCAACATAGTGTCCTCAACAAATTGTTAATGGGACAGTGCTTGTCCATTTTCAGAAATTTAGATACCCTTGATATAACCCCCTTATTTCGCATGCTTGATAGACCACCCAAGTCCCTCAATCATGAGGATAAAGAGAAAGGGAGATACCGGGTCTCCCTATATGAAACCTCTTAAGGGAGTAAAGGTCTTGGAAGGAGAACCATTGACCAATATTGAAAAGCTAGAAGAAGTGACGAGTGCCATAACCCATCTTACTCAATTACAATCAAAGCCAAAGGTTAGAAGGACCTTCCTAATATAGGTCCAATTCAACTTATCATAAGCTTTGGCACGGTCTAGTTGCATAATCATTCTCGCCTTCTTATTGCTTAACAATGAGTGCACCACTTCATGCACTTGAATGATGTTATTGAGAATTTGTCTACCCTCCACATAGCCTAATTGAGCCATGGAAACAAGAGTAGGGAGAAGGGGTTTGAGTCTATTGGCAACAAATTTGGATATAATTTTATACACCACATTGCACAAAGCTATGGGCCTAAACCTATCTCGAGTCTGAGCATCATCCTGTTTGGGGATCAAGGAGATGAAGGAAGTATTGAGCGCCTTTAGAATGGTTCTATTCAACCTGAATCCACCACATTCATAATATCTTGTTTAACAATGCTCCAACAGGATTTGAATAAATCCACATTCAAACCATCAAGGCTTGGCGCTTTCCCATTTTGCATTTCCTTAACTACTTCACTGACCTCCTCTTCAGTCATTTGCTTTTGAGATTGAAATTGTCCTCTCTAGATACTGGCTTGGGTATATGCCTTGTTAAGTCCCTGATAAAGTGTTCTCTATCTGCAGTGGTCTCCTTTGCTATACCTTGAAGGTGTTGGACTAACACTATACTCATTTTTGGAAAAAAATGACATTATTTTCATATGTTATTGACATTAAAAGATTAGTAAATATTAAAAGGGTTACCCAATTTTTATGTATAAAACATGTGTTAATTATGATATTTTACAAGAAAATATACATCAGAAATTTATGCTTTAATGATAAAGAAACATTTTTGTGTGTGTGTATATATATATATATATATATATATATATTATAGGTATTGCAAGAATGTATGCCTTTTTGATAAGGTTTTCCTAAGTTCATGCTCATGAGAACATAAGTTAGGGATTTTGTTTCTCTTTAAAAGAGAATGAACAAGAATACTATACGAAAAAAATGTTTAAGAAGCTCTTCTATTTTTCATAAAGAATGCATGTGAATTTTGCTTGAGAAAATATAAGGACACAACGTTGTTTTATTAAAAAAAAATACATGGAGTTATGTGTGATAAGTTAGACTATTAATTTATTTGAATTTATTCACATGTGAGACTCCACTAGACTCTTAAAGACGAATATGTTCTTATTTTATTAGATTTTCGTGATGAGAAATATGCACAAAAGGAGCTATTAAATTTGAGATTTCTTGACAAGAAATAGGTTATTTGTAAGAAAAAATAGAATTACTATGCTTGAATGTCTTGGAAGGAAATAAGTTATGTGCATGCACAAAATAGAAATATTATGTTTGGTATTCCTTGAAAAGAAACATGTTATTTTCTTGAATCAAAAATAGAAATATTGTGTGTGATCTCTTCCATGGAAATATGATTTTTTCATCCATGAAAAGTAAAACTATGATGTTGGATTCTTTGAAAATAGGTATCAATAGAAGGAATATAATTATTGTGTTAGACTTTTTGGTTAGAAAAAGGAATTTTTTTGTAGAAAAGAATAATTATTATGTTAGAACTTGGAAAGGAAAACAAGTAATTGCTTGCAATAAATGCATTAGCTTTCCTTCAAAAAAATACATATATTTTCACGCAAGAAATAATAATTATGTAACACCCCTCTCGTATTACGACAATTTTCAAAGAAGTACTTTACTTTTCTTTAATACAATGAAAATAGTATAAATTTTTTATTTAATGATGTCTTGTCAATATGAAATTAATTATAAAGTTTTGGGAAAAGAAGTTAGCCATGAGTCATGATGATAGAATGAAAAGAAAAGATTTCATACATGGAAATAGTTAGAAAAGAAATAGTTGCATGATGGAGGTTACCTGCCCAGCTTCTCTCTCTCCGGAAAGAAAACTCTTGGAAAAAAAGGAAATCCAAAAGGGTAAGAATAAGGTGACGCGAGGGAGAGGACTAAAGGGAAACCTATAAAAAAAACACTTTAAAGATTGATATTATTGCACCAAGCTCTGATTCCTTGAGTTGGTTGGTGAGTGGGACTCACTCACAAACTTATGACTAATGTTGGTTGGGAGCAGGTGGTCTATGGAATTAGAAGAAGCAAAGTAAAAAAAAAAATGAGTATGAAATGGGCTTGAGGAGAGTATGAGGAGGGATTCTTGTTCTGGTAGGTTGGGAGGAACATTTGATTCCCTATGATTTTGCAGTTGGTGAGTCAGTAAAGTACACATAAGTGTATATTAATGCCAAGTATTTGTTAATCAGTAAGGAATTAAATGAAATTTCATTGTTAATTCAAGGATAAGTATTCTAGAAATCAAGGGTTTACATTCTCTGCATCCTTCAAACTAAGGATTTCGTCTATGGATACACATAGTGTGACTAAAGTAAGCATAAACACAAATAGTTGCATTATGTATATCTATATATATTTAAAAGACAAAACCTTGAAGTACTTAATAGTTCATGTGAACCATTTGCTTCAGCATTGAATATTTATTAAAACAAAACTAATAACAAAGTATGTACATATAGTTTTTTTGTGAATATATTGCCTTCATCAAAATGAACACAGAAAAGCCTCTATGTTTTTAATATAACTAGTTAGTCGTGTACAGGTAGGTACTCAGGTTGTAATAAAAGGGTAAACTTAAAGACAATACATCTATAAATTTATTTTCCTTATTTCTGTGATATAAATTTATATGGTTTGAAGGAAACAAATAAACCGAAGGTAATTATGTGGAATGTGGGAATCATGAGTTAGTTCCCTAGGCTAGCTAATGAATGGCACCATAAGAGCATTCTTGGGTTCTTTCTTAAGAATCCTAAGTCTAACAACAAGAATTGAAGGAATTTTAAGAGAAATTTCTTCTTATCCAAATATAACAAAATAACCAAGAACAACCGAACGAAACTTCTCTTAATACAACTAATAGTAGTAAAAGCAACAAAATTAAGCTTTCCATGAGAATTATCATCACAACTTAGAAGAAGCCATACACTCTATGCAACAATCGTCATATTATTGCTTGTATTAAAGAAAACCAAAACTCGGATGCATCTCTAACAAAAATATCATTTAAGAGTTCTTCGTGGTATGAAACAACCGTAATGTCCATCAAACGACAAATACGGAAAACCCAAGATTTCCACGAATAAGCCAAGGATAAAGGTTGAAACCATCTATGTTCTAGTAAATACAAGTAGTGGATATGTTGTAGCTAAATAAATAAACCTTACTTCATTTTGGAGTGAGCATCTATAGGAAGTTAACCTTGAGGAGAATTCCTCAACTTACAACAAGAATTTCTCGTTGAGCCAGAGTGTGCATAGTGGCACTTTTTGGAGCTTAAAAATTGTAATAGGAACCACATTTAGAAGCTAGAGAAGATACAATAGAGTAAATCTTGAAATGATGGCTCCTTCAAATAATTCAGCCTCATGTCAGTTCCCCTACAAGAAAAGAAAAGGAATGGGTTATTAGAGGTCGTAGAAAGACTATGATAACTTCTCGAGGAAATAACCCTTCACTAATCTACCTTGAAATAAGGTAAAAAATATATGATAGGTCACTATATTGATGCCTTACATGAAAGGGAAAATGGGGAAGCTAAGTACCCTTAGCTTGAGGGTTTTCCATCAGCCGTGGATTCCTAGTTTGTGTTACCCTGCACACAAAAAACTGTGTGAGATTCACCTTAATTTCCATAAGCAACTAGAATTCAAGTAAATCTATATTTAATTAAAAACATCTAGAATAGTTTTGTACCGTGGAATTTGTGGAAGAAAAATATGCATTTGTGTCCTGCCCAACATGTAGTAGAGACTGAGGGATAGAAAAGGTAGACTATAATCTCGAAAGGAAGAGGAAAATCTACAATCCTTCCTATGTTGCAGATCAAAGTGGAGTGAACCGTGAATTAATAGAATGAGAGTCTAAGCTACATGGGAGGAGAGGGTAGTTACTCTCTATCCTCTTGCTAACCTCCTTATTTGTTGAGGAAACCCCAAACCTTGACTCCCATTGATTGGAGGTTAATGCCATGGAGGATTTCCATTGTCGATTCACTACTTATCCCATTAAGGAGGGCACCCGAAGTGGCCAATGCACAGGTGAGCCTAGAACCTTCATAGGGCTTGGGTTATAGGAACCCGAGGGATGGCTAGTTGCATGTTAATGCCCAGGGTCAACATTGTACAATAAAATTAAATTTTGAGGAAAAATAATGATGAACCGTGGTTTAAACTATTAAAAACTATAATTCCATTAGTAATGTAATAATAAATAGTTTTGGTAAATAAACATAATTTCTTTATGAGGATATGTTACAGGTGGTACCTGAGCTAAGGCATTTACATTGGTCACCTAACTTGGTGAGGTAACAAGTGGTAATTGGTGTTGTTCATACATAGAGAGAGATAGAAAATAATGTGATGTGGAGGTGGACCAACCTTCACATCACTAAGAGAACCCATTGCTAGACCTAGTTGGACACCTTGGGAAGGAACCAATCCAAAATTACAGATTTAGCTGGAAAATGGAAATCGCAATAAAACAAAAACTTTAATGGAAACAATGCAACAACTTAAAGATGAAATTGCGACTCTGCAGACTGAAAATAAACACCTAATACAAGAGTAAGATCATATTATGAGACGTTTGATAGATAGACACAATCACCAAAATTTTAAACCCATTTTTGAGAATGGTGATTGGGTAGAGTCTCACAGGAGAAAATAAGATAATATGTCTGAAGGAAGTCAAAATCAGGAACCAAAAGGAAATCAAAATACTCAAGATACGGAGGATGGAGATAACTATGAACTTGATGGGTATAAAAGTGTGAAGAAACAAAAATTTGAATTTCACAACAAATTTAAGAAAATAAAATCCCCAAGTTGCGATGGAGAAGTTGAAGAGGCAACAAAGTCATGGCTATTGAACATGACTAACTATTTTCAAATTTATGAGTACGATGAAAATCTAAAAGATAGATTAGCTATTTATGAATTGCGGGGAAAAAAAACCTATGGTGGAAAGAAGTAAAAACAATGCATGGAATTTACAAGAAAAAAACCACATGGGAAATATTCAAGAAGAATTTTAAGAATAAATATTTGACCAAATGATTTTACAATGAAAAAGGTAAGGAGTTGCATTATATAATTTTAGCTTAGCTCACTATGGACAAGCATGTAGAAAAAATTACCTCCTTGTTGAGGTACGTACCATTATACGAGAGAAAAAAACCGAAAGTTTGAAGATTCATCAATAGCCTACCAATGCATATAAAGGGATTGTTGTGGTTTAACAACCCTAAAACAATCGATGATACTGTAAGAAAGTGAAAATCTATTATCATTGGATGCAAAAGAAGGATTTCAATAAGAACTGGATAGGAAATAAGGGTCAGATGAATATGCAGAACAATAGACATATTAAAATTGTTAACTTCATAAATACATCAGAAGGGTAGCAAGGAAATGTTTTTGAGAAGTGATATAAAAAAGTTTGCTCGCAGAATGAATCAATGGTGATGGAGCATACCAATAATTCTAAAGCTAATCAATCCCCGCCGCAATGTTGAGCATGAGGGGGACTGCATTATGTTTAAAATGGTCCCCATTGTGGAAGACGTGAACCGATAAATAAGATATAAGAAACCTCTACAATTGGGGAAGTGGCGAGGACCATATCGAAAATTAATATGGCACTAGAAGATTGTTGAATTCAGGCTTCCGTGATCCATATCAAGTTTACGAGAGATATTTTGGCATAAATCACATGATATTTCATTTGTTGACACATTTCAAACCAACCAATGTGATTCATCGTCAGGACAAATTGAAGAATCATATCAAGCTTTTGCATGTTAAATAGTCAGAGCAGAACCTCCAATGTCTATAATTCTTGGTCAAGCAACAGATATATTGACCAATGGCTAAATTTTACTAGGGATGAGTTAGTTAAACCAAGGTCATAAAAATAAGTTAATTTAATTAACTTCTTTTTATGACCTTAGTCTAACTAACTCATCCCCAATAAAATTTAGCCATTGGTCAATATATCTGTTGCCCGATCAGGAATTGTAGTTGTTGGAGGTTCTGCTCTGACTATTTAACATGCAAAACCTTGATATGATTCTTCAGGTTGTTCTGACAATGAACCACACTGATTGGTTTGAAACGCGTCGACAAATGAAATATCATGTGATTTACACTAGAATATTATCAAACAGAATATCAACCTAGCATGATTGAAGTTGAGGGTAAGTTGTTCAAAAATATTGTTTCTATTTTAATAGACCCGGGTGAAAGTTTAAGTTAGTAAGCCCTAAGGTAGTAGAGTTATGTGAGTTACAAACTAATAAATTTAAAATCCTGTGGCTAGTACAACTAAGCATAGGATATAAAAGGTGTGTGATGACTAAAGTATATAATTTTTTAGTTGAGTTAGTAGATCAAACTATAAGAACATATTTATAATTTTTATGTGTGGGGTCTTATGATGTTATAAACAAAATTGATTGGATAGAAGCTCATTGGACTTTGGTTAATTACAAGGAAAGAATTGTTAGCTACCTCAATGAAGTGGGTGTTAGATGTGAAATTCGAGTTAAGAGACCAAAAAAGCTAAAGCCAATTACTTCCTCCCACTTAGGGTAATTCTTATGAAAAGGTCATTAGATATATGCAATTCAGGTTGGTTATGCTAGAATCTAAGGAGAAGATGACTGATCTAGAAAATATATGGGTAATTCAAGAATTCGAAGATGTATTTCCTAAAGAGATACTAAATATTCCATGTAAAAGAGATATATATTTCACTACTGAGATATTTTTGGGAGCTGCCATAGTGTCAACAACGCCCTGCAATATGAGTACGATAGAGCTCAATAAACTAAAATTTTAGCTAAAATAATTATTGGATAAAAACTATATACACCCTAGTGTATCGCCATGGGGAGCCCCATTTCTCTTTGTTAAAAAGAAGGATGGCACGCTAAGGCTATGCATCATTTATCCATAACTATCAGAAATACATATCCCCTACCAAGAATTAATGGTTTTCTCGATCAAGTTAAGGGTGCCATGGTATTCTCGAAAATTGACTTACAATTGCGGTACCATCAAATTATGATAAAGGAGGAAGATATATGTAAGAATAAATTCATCACCCTCTATGGGAATTACAAGTTTTTAGTCCTTCCATTCAGGCTAACTAATGCCCCACCTACATTCATGAGCCTTATGAATCAGATATTTCAACAGTATCTTGAAAATATTGTATTGATATTTATCGATGACATTTTAATTTATTCTAAAAGTTTGGAGGAACATCATAAGAAGTTACAAATTGTGTTACAAACCTTAAGAGAACATGAACTGTATGAAAAATATAGTAAGTGTGAATTATAAAAGGAACACATACAATATCTGGGGCATATCATCACACAAGAGAATATAATGGTAGACCGAGAGAAAATTAAAACAATCATGGAGTGGCCTATCCCTAAGAACGTGCTTGATATTCATTCCTTCGTAGGGTTGTATGGGTACTAAGACCTTTTTATAGAGGGGTATTTTAAAGTGGCCTACCCATTGACATATTTTCATAAAAAAGTGAAAGTACTGAAGTGGACTGAGGAATGCCAGCAAATCTTTGAGCAGCTAAGGGAGTTATTGTCTACAACACCAATTATAAATATAGGAGATCGGGACAAGGAATTCATGGTTTGTGTGGATGTGTGCCCAAATATAATAGCGGGTGTACTTATGGAGGAGGGTTTAATGATTTTGTGTGAATTATTAAAACTGAAGCAACATGAACAATGCTACTCATCCTATGACTTAAAGCTTACAACAATATTTCATGCTTTGAAAATTTGTCAGCATTATTTGTTGGGAAAAAAATTATCCTTATGACAACCATATTATCCTAAACAACTTCTTTCATCAACTAAACTTGAATGTTTTTGAGGAACAATGTACCATGTTTTTAAGAAAATTTAACTTTGACATTAAGCATCTGAAGGGAAAGGAAAATAGGGTGGTCAATGCTTTAAGTCGAAGATTGAATTGTATTTATGAGATCACTTTTAGTAAAAGAAAATTTGGCTTTCCAAATCAAATTAAAGAAGTTACTCTAAAACATCTAGAATATCATTTCTTTTGGAAAAAGGAAAAGTAGGAAGAGAGATTGGAAAGAAAATTAGGCTGTGATGTTAATAATCAGGGGATGATAACATATAGAAATTTCATTTATGTACCAAATCGACAAGTTGTTAAATGGTTTATTTTGGATGAGTATCACAAAAATATATATACAGCGCACCTAGTATACCAAAATTTTATCACAATGTTAAGGAATGACTATTTCTGGCTGGGGACGAAGACAAAGACAACCCAATACTTACCATAGTTTTTAGAGTTCTAGTAGGTGAAAACAGAGGATCAACACCCTGCATTCCTGCTTCATCCTCTGCCCATTCCTCAATGGAAGTGGGAGACTGTAACATTAGAATTCATTAGTGAGCTGCCAAGGTCAAGAAGAGAAAATGAATATATAATGGTACTAGTGGATAAATTAAGCAAGGTTGCTCATTTTATACTTGTACAATCGACATATAAGGTTTTGCAAATTGCTAATATTTTTATGAAATAAAAATTTTAGGCTACACAAAATACCTAAAATGGTAATCTCAGAGAGGGACGTAAAGTTTACTTCTACCTTTTAGAAGTACTTGTTTATTTTTATGGGCACCAAAATGCAATTTAGTACCACCTATCACTCACAAAGGGATGGGCAGACTAACACAGGTGTTGGAAGATATTCTTAGGATGTAAGTGTGATGTAGTAACCCACGAAGTGGAAATAATACCTAAACCTTCTGAAATTTTCATATAACAACAATTAACATGCATAGTTGAAAATGAGTCCATTCTAGGTATTATATGGGAGGAGATCTAGAATACTTGGCAATTGGAACAAGCCAAAGGATAACCTAATTCTAGGTCCTGACATGCTTAAGCAAACAAAAAGTTTATGCTGACTAGAAAAGAACCTAATGAGAGTATAAAATATGATGAAATGTGTATATGATGGTAAAACCCAAACAGAGTAGACAGATGAGATGCTCAAAATTATCTCCTTGGTATTGTGCTCTGTTCCATATCATTACTATAATTGTCCCAATGGATTATCATCTAGGCTTACCCAATCATATACATGTACACAATGTGTTTCACGTCTCTTTATTAAAAAAATACATACATCACCATAGAAAATTTATTCATTGGAAGGAGGTAGAGGTAGTGGGAAAAAAGTATTTTTATTAAAAAGACTTTGTTTCAAGTTCTTTTGTTAAAAAATAATAATACTAATTGTTGGTGGAAGGTCGAATCCCAAGGGGAATTTTTGGTCGAACCCTTGGCTATTCTCGATCAGAGAGAAACAACATTGTGGAAACATGTTATCCCCCAGGCTAAGGTGCAATGACAACACTTTAGTCTAGAGGAGGCTTCCTTGGAGGATGAACAATTTATGTGGGAAGAATATATGAGCTTGTCTAGGAGGCAAGAAAACACGAGGGATGGTGTTTCCCTCAGAGGTGAAATGTAACACCAGTCTAGTATTAGGATAGTTTTGAAATATTACTTTACTTTAATTTATCTTACTACAGTGAAACTAGTATAAAAATTTGATTTAGTCATGTATTTTCAATATGAAATTAATTATAAAGTTTTCTAAAAAGAAATCAACCATGAGTGATGGGGGTAGAATGAAATGAAAAGATTTTATAAATGGAAATATTCAGAAAAGAAATAATTATGGGTTGGTAGTGACTTGCCCAACTTCTCTCCCAAGAAAGGAAAATCTTAGGAAAAAGAGGAAAGCCAAAAAGGTAACAAGAACTTAAGGTGAGGGAGAGGAGGACTAAAGGAAAACCTATACATAACATTGTAAAGGTTAATGGTATTGCACCAAGCTCTGTGTCCTTGATTTGGTTGGCCAGTGGGAATCAATGAGAAGCTAAGGATAGTTCGGACTAGGTAGTTTATGGAATGAGAATACCCGAAGTAATATTTTTTTTTTTTTTGAATTAAGCTGGGGGAGGTACTAGGAGGGATTCTAGTTCTTGTGGTTTGGTAGGAATGTTTGATTCCTCATGATTTTATGGTTGGAGACTTAGTAAAGTACATATAATTATATACTAATGTTGGTTATTTTTTAATCAATAAGGAATTAAATGAAGTCTGGTTTTTAATTTAGGGTAATGAAGGGTTTACATTCTGTGCATAATTAAAAAAATCATTTCCACTATGGATACACGTACTTTGAATAAAGTAAGCATAAAGACATCAAGTTGCATATATATATATATACACCATTTCCTTCATTATTGAATTTATTAAAAGAAAATTGATAAAAATATGTGCATATAGTTGTTTTTCGAATATAGTTCCTTCAACAAAATAAACAGAATATATACTCTATGTAATTAATATGACTATTCTTCCATGTACAAATAGGTCCTCAGGTTCTGATAAAATAGTAATCTTAAAGAAGACAGAATGGTGGTTTTTTTCCTTATTAGTCCCTGCCCTCCGGGCCTGGCAGGGACTATAGCAATCGATTTTGGTCGGTTGCTTTTAGTTTGGCCCGGCAACCAATAAACTATTTCAACTTACCATAAAGTTTATTCGAATGACACGAAAATCAAAACGATATTTTTTATTTGTTTATGCTGTTAACCAATCATAAACATGTTCGTCTTATTTGGCCTCAGTACGAGGTATCCAACCTGAAAAGTTAGGCTAAATTTGCAAAAATACAGGTGATTAAGAGCTTCGTGAACTAATGATAAGTTTCCCTTAGCATTAATCCTAAATGTTAGGAATACTTATTGCGGATGATATCTAATAAACCATGGTTGCTGCCCGATGCCCACCTTGCCGCCGTGTCGAAATTGCCGTGGCAGGCGTGTCAATTTGCATGGAGGCAACCGACTTTACTTGCCTCCCTTAAAACGGCCTTCGTCCATCATGCTTCTGCAACGGCCTTCGTCCATCATGCTTCTGCTGAGTCCATCTTGCTTCTGCTGCAACGGCCCTTCGTCCATGCTTCGGCTGCTAGCATGCAACGGCCCTTCTGCTGCAAGGGCCCTTCGTCCAAATGCTGCTCCACCGGACGCCTTAATTCTGCATCCACAACCTATTGTTGCAAATGTTCATGACTTCATCAGGTAAATACTGCAGCCTGTTGTTGCAAATGTTCATGACTTCATCAGTAAATACTGCAATTTTTTAATTGAAACATAACCTGCAATTTTTTAATTTTAAGCACATTGTTTCTGGACTATTCAACATCGTTGACCAGTATTTAGTTGCAGACGATCAAAAGGCAGTAAAGACATAAAAGTTATATACTTACCGAATACTGAAATGCTGGCAGGTTGAGTTAGAAATCTCTCCCTTCAATCTCATTTATATCTTCAGTAATGGCCAGCATGTTTTGCTTGAGCCCTTCAGTTCGGTCATCCTCAGTAATGCTCAGCATGTTTTGTTTGATTCCTTCTGACATTTCAATTTTCTCAGTGCTATTCTTGAATTCTTCTTGCCAGCTGTACAGATAATTACTCATTGCTTTCAAATATTCTGTTCCCTTCAACTCTGCTCTGTCCTGGGGCTTATATTCTATCTGAAATAATGCAGGGCTTTAAAATACTGCTTCCAAATCCTCACAACAGAGGACGATACAGGTTTACAAATAAGTCAAGCTGAGGTAAATCTCGCATTGATTGTTTATACTCGAGCACTACTCAAATTGTTACTGTATTTAGCAGATATCTGTCAAAAAGCAAAATGATACTATTAATTTATACCTAATACCCGTAGTCAGAAAGCGTTAGGCTGAAATAAGATAGATATATGAAGTCATAACTGCGGGTTGATTACCAAATCCGTACACCAGCAGGATATAAAGTAACATAATTTTGTTCCTATTGTGTTGGGTATTTAGACGAATTGGCAACCTGAGTGGTTCCGATCCGTTCCGGGAGAATAATCCAGAGTACTGCTTCCCAAATCTTAAAAATAACGCAAATTTCAGACAATTTTTCCAAGAAAATGATAATCTTTCACGCTGTTTTCAAAGATTTATACAAATAGCAAATATTTTACCCTAGGATACAAAATTACTCTGCTCAACAACAATTGCCAGAGAAATCAAACAATCGGATCGGTTTTTGCCGGACTTACAGTTATAAGGCTGTTGAAATTTGCGCCGATTCTTCGAGGCTCCGAGAGTTTGCTTCGAAATCTTGTATAACCAGGCCTACAATGTCCTGACCTGCAGATCGAGGGGCGTCAGAAATCGGTCACGATGTTCGATTTTGGCCTTGGCAAACACCACTGTGGATCTTTGCTTATATCACACTGTATCTGGAAGCATGCCCCATAAGTGGCCCCACTGTTAAACAGAGCGGTGCTCAGAGCTGCAGTATTAGTGCCATAGCCAGTGCTATCTCCTTCTAGACCAATTCCATCTTCATATAGTTAAAACCAAAACTCATCTTCGTACAGTTAAAACCAAAACAAAATATGCAGCAAAAACAGGGCGCATTACTCTCTGCAAACTGCTTTTTATGGTTTCCTGAGCTTCTACGCCGCTTGCTGTGAGCCCACCTGGGCACTGCCCTCTGTGACCTAGGAGTCTCCTTCTAGACCAATTTCATCTTCATACAGTTAAAACCAAGACTCATCTTAGTACAGTTAAAACCAAAACAAAATTTTATATGTATTACATATGATTCCAATTGCTAAAACTACAAAAATATGCAGCAAAAACAGCGTGCACTACTCTGCAAAATTTCATGTTTTCTATCACATTATTCGATATACATCCAGGTTGGCCTTCATCGAACGTGACAGAGAAGCTTGTCCCCTGCAATGTTTAAAGATAGATCGGCATTCATACATTAATGGTTACCTGTTGATGCAGGTGCAAGAAATTCTCACCAGGCACGATTCCTCCCTGCCCTGTTCTTTTGATAGAAGCCTGCAACAGAGAAGCAAATGTGTCTGATCCCATCTTGATGGCCTCCTGCTGGATCCTCCACCGGGAACAGAAGCAGAAACGTACAGAAGAACACCGCCAAGCAAACCGATATGGTGATTTGAGCTTCTGGTTAAATCTCAGTTTGTTCACGGTCTTCTCGCCTCCTGTATGAGTTTCAGGTTTAGCTACGATGCCACATGGCTTGCATGCGACGCGTGTGGTATTGTTGGCTGGTACATAGCTGGAGGGAGTTGCGGTTATCGGACCCAAGTTTTAAATGTATTTCTCTACCAATGAACTACGTCAAATTGGACAAGCTTTTAGTCTTGAATGTTAATATATGAATCAGTTATTGCCACGGTCTTTCCGTTCTTGGATTTCATCTCATTTCAATTTTTTACTTCAACCTGTTCTAGGTTGGCTTGTTCTCTGCAAATGATATGGCACCTCTAAAGATTAAATCGTGAAATACTTGAGCTTAATAAATTTCGATGCGTCGATGCGGCATACGCATTATGTATCCATCTTACTGACAAAGAAAGGTAAGCTACACGAGCATTAATTTAGCCTTTTTAAAAGAATCTACACATAACAAAGGAAGAGTTTCCTCTTCATGCCATTGTACAAAGGATCTTCAAAAATAGGGCCCAAGAGTATTCTAAGACAATATTGACAAGATGCTCTTTAAGTACGTTTTCGTGCTGCAACATGCAATTCTACTATTGTTTGTAGGTCAAATGTTTATTTCTGAAAATAGATGATCCAAGGCTGTCAATGTTTGCTTGTTGCATTGACCAAATGTAAAAATAAACATAGCGAAAGAGGGTGCAGTTATGCAGCATTACGTGCATGCGTAAGCGAGGAATATAACGACCTCAAACGATGCATAATGGGTCACATGAATTACTCTTTACAAGAGATACTTATAAATACAAAAGCCTTAAAGTTAATTGACATTAAATACTTTACTGTGAACAAGGTAATGAATACTTTAGTCTTGAATGTTAATATATGAATCAGTTATTGCCACGGTCTTTCCGTTCTTGGATTTCATCTCATTTCAATTTTTTACTTCAACCTGTTCTAGGTTGGCTTGTTCTCTGCAAATGATATGGTTAATTTTTTTCATGTGTGTTGTTTTCTGAACTCATATGTTTACCCAAGCTATAGTTTATTTACGAAGTTTCAAAGATAAAATCTAGTTCATGACCAAGTGCAGACTGCCTTGTCGAGCTGTCTCCCTGAGCTATTCTCATACATAAGAACTATTTTCGGAACTTTTTTTACATGTTGTTGACAGGGCAGGGACTAGCTGCCCCGCAGCCCTCCTTGTTTGCATAATAGAAATCACGACGGTATGAAGGAAATAAAGCAACATAAAATAATTTTGATGAATGGGGGAAGCCTGAAGTAGTGCCCTACGCTAGCTAATGAATAGCATCCTAACAATACTCTCGAGTTCTTTCTTGTAAATCCTGAGTCAAACATCAAGAATTCAAGAAATATTACGAGAAAATTCTTCTTAACCCCAGATAAAAAAATAATGGAGAACAACTAAGTGAAACATCTCTTAACACAACTAATAGTAGTAGGAGGAAGAAAATTAATTTTTCAATGAAAATTAACATCACAAATCAAAAGAAGCCATACACTGCATACAAAAATTTAAATGTTTTAAACATATTACTGTTTATATTTAAAAAAAGGAACAAAACTCAGATGTACTTATAACAAAAAGGTGATATAAGAGTTCTCTAGGGTATGGACCGACCATAATGGCCATTAAACAAAAAAATACGCAGAACCCAAGTTTTCAAATAAATAACCAAAGGACAAAGATCAAAACCTTCTTTATTCTACTAAATACAAGCAATGAACGTGTCACCCTTAAGAACTAGAAATTTACTCACGCTCTTGTTGTAGCGAGATAAATAAACCTTCATTTTGGAATGAGCATCTCTTGGAACTCGAACTAGATGAGAATTCCTCCTCACTTTATAGCAAGACTTTCTCACCGAGCTAGATTATGCATAGTAACAATTTTTGGAGCTTAAAAATTGTAAAATGAACCAAACATGGAATTGTAAAAAGAACACAGTAGAAGAAACCTTGATATGGTGAATCCTTGTTGGTTCCCCATAACAAAATAAAAGCAATGGGTTATTAAATTAATATGAAATAGTTATAATCATAATTTTAAATATTTAAGCTATTTTGTACGTAAAATAAAATAAATAATATAATATAATACTATATCATAAAATTAAATAATTTAACGAAGGAACATATTATTAGGTTTCACCTGCATTAGTATCAGCATTCACTATCGGCCCATTCTTTTCAACACTCTCTATTTATTTCTCCCTTTCTCTTTTGCTTGTCGTCAAATTTTGTCTTGATGATGGGTATTGACATAGACTCGAAATTATTTCATTAAAAAGTGTCTACTATGGAATTTCTGACATCTCAGATTGTATTTCAACCCCACATAAATCTACAAACCCTAATACTATGATAACTATTGGAGGAAATAAGCCTTCATTAATCTACCTTGAAGCAAGGTAAATAATCTATTACAGGTCACTCTGTTGATGATTTACCTAACCGGGAAAACAGGCAAGGTAAGTACATTGAGGTTGAGGGTTTTCCATCAACAAAGGAGTCTGAGGTTGTTTTATCTTATAGACAAAAACCTATGTGAGATTCACCCTAATTCATATGAGCTACAAGAGCTCAAAAAAATCTAGGTTTATTTAAAATCATGGAGAAAAGTTTTGTACCATGGCATTCCTGGAAGAAAAATATGAATCTATGTCTCACCCAACATGCAGTAGAGATAGAGGGATAACGAAGGTAGAATCTAGCCATAAAAGGAAGAAGAAAATCTAGAATCCTTCTTGTGTTCCAGATCCTAGTGGAGTGAATCGTGAATGAGCAGATGAGAGTCTGAGTTGTGAGGGAGGAGAGGATAGTTAATATCTATCCTCCAGCTAACCTCCTCAGTCGTTCATGAAACCACAAACCTCCATTGACGTTTATGGGAGGGTAACCCAAAGGAGGGTTTTCACTGTGGTTTTCACTATTAATCCCATGGAGTAGGGCATGTCAAGTGGCCAATTGTGAGGTGAGCCTAGAACCTCCGTAGGGCTTGTGTTACAAGAACCCGAGGGTGTTGGTCTCATCTTAATACTCGACGTAAATATGATAACATAAATTTAAATTATGACGAAAACTAATGATAAACAATACGGTAAACTGTTAAACATGATAATGTGATTATTACATTAATAATAAACAATGTTGGTAAATAAACAAAATTTTGTTTTATGAGGATATGTTACAAACTAACACGGTTTCATTTTAGAACAAAGCATGTATTTGAGTGTACAAATGACTTTGTAAATAGCTCTATCTTGGGAAATATGATTTTGATAAAGGGACCTACATTTGCATGCACAATAATAGTATCTATTATGTTATTTTTCCCTTGGAAATGAACATGCATTTGCATGAATAATAATAATACTAACAATAACTATTGTATTGTTAACATTACTTTAGCTACATGCATAAAGGAAAAGTTTATGGGCTAACTTTCTTTGGATAAGTTTTATCTAATTACATGCACAAAAATCAAAGTTGATATTCGATTATCCTTTAAATTAAAATGGATGGCTACAATGGTTTTTCTTTGGAAAAGAACGTGTGCTTGTGTGAGAAGGATCATAGTAATGTGCTATTTATTTTCACATGCTTGATAATTATTTTCTTATAATTAACAAATGAGCAATGTTTGTGATATTTTATTTATATTTGATGTATGCACATAAGTAGATGTTGAAGAATCACTATTAAAGATTGATTATTAGTTGATTAATACTTTATGTAATCATGATAGCAAAGTTTGTTGAGAACAATAATGTCAGAATAGGATGGTGACTTCTGTAAAGGATAAATTATGTTTAAAATTGTGGCAGGTAAAGAACTAATGGTCCATGTAGATGAGTGTGAGCTGCAGGATGGTCCAATGGTTGAACAACCAAGCCACAAAGATATAAAGAGTGACTATTTTTTGGTAAATGATATCATGATGATTGTAATAATTTTTAGCTAGATATGTTAAATGATATTTCTTTTCAATATTTTATGAAAATGGATAAGGGATAGACTCCCTTATAAGCCATTGAGTGAGGAGTGAACACTCTCATGGTCATTTAATAGTAAAATTAAATCTTTGCTCGTTTCCAATCTATGAGGTTTCTAGCGTATATCGGCGTTCAATGATGGGGTTGCTTATTGTGTCAGTTTGAGGTTGGCGATTCCTTATATGATGTACGTGATGTTTATAATATCAAATATATGATTAACTAATCTATTTAAAGGAATTATGAGAATGATGCAATATTAACTCATAAAGTTTATGTTAACATGATAGAACAATTGTTGGATAGTTTTCTTCTATCTGTAAAAAGACATAAATTATATTATCATATAATATATGTCAAAAAAATACATCACCACTACAACAATATATAATGTCATAGGTTTAAGATCTAGCATAGGCCTTGCTCTGAATAGTAAGAAACCTAAAGAGAAGCTAAGACAACCGATGTCATTGGTTATTGCTAGTACAAAAGGAGAAAAAATACATCTCTCAGAAATACACATTAAGGAGGGG
>APFE031420042.1:0-15572 GCA_000404065.3 Pinus taeda
CTATAAGCATAAATATAATCAAAAAATCATACAATAAGCTAAGAGAATGGTTGATTTGACTAGGTTAGGAGGTAAAGTGAGCCCATATAATTACCCATTTATGAGGCTCATCATCACCCTCCTACTGAAGGTGTTGCTCATCCTCTGAGAAAGCTAGTCAATCTCTTGGTCTTTCATGGCCCTGGTGGTCTCCCTAGAATTCCAGGATTCTGATGTGGTCTGCTCATGTTCTCCATAAAATCCTGCCTATCTTTCTATGTCTTTCCACCGCTCCTTCTATTATTCTTCTCTTCTGCCTTCTAACATGCCTAATATGAGTGGAGGCCTCAGTTTAAAGCCAATCTAGTTGACCTTCAGCCTTTGCATGGAGCACTTGTACATTGGCACTCTTTTAAGTGCCTCCTTCAACCTCATGGGGGAATGGTATTCTCTGATATGCAAGTTGTGGGGTAGGGTGTTCCATCTTCTCATGCATGCATGCACACAGTCATCCCCAAGTAGCCTAAGCATATCTTCAAAGTGTGCAATGGCTTGTTCTTGATTGGCTAGATATTTAGGGGCAATCTCAGGGTGATTGGTAAGTAGGTTGTGTGTGTTGATGAGTGCCATAGGATTTGATGGCTCAGCTCTTAACATCAATGGTTCATTCTGCTCTTTTATTAACAATATTTTCATTTTTGTTTCCCTCAATTCTTCATAGTTCATCAATAACTCCATGGCCATTAATTGCAGATCCCCTAGCTTGGTATTGGGGTCCCACACATTCAGATCTGTGAGGGCCATGTTGTGTAGATAGAACTCTATCATCTTTGCTTTGTCCTTGGAGGTGCTTTGGTCACACAAATCCATGAACTGCCTGTAGTCTTGGAAAGGCATTATGCCTCTTTGTGCCAAAGTTTTTATTCGGAATTGAAGCCATTGATCCTTCAGATAGAGGCCATAAGATTTGGCTGGTGTTCTGCATTGTAATGCTTCTATGGATAAGCTGTCCATGTATGCCAAATGAGTCTCTTTCTCCTGCAGCTATCTCCTTAGTAATTCATTCTCATTCTCAAGGTGGCTTCTTGTAATGGCTTCTCTATCTCTGAGAGCACTCAATTCCCTTCCCATTTCCCTGAGTTTGTCTTCCATGTGGCCAATATCCTCAACTTCTTTGGACTTAGCTATCTACATCCACCTATGTGTTCTCACTCTCTCTTTTTTCAATTCGAAAAACAGTGGAATTGCAAATTTCTGTCGGATTATCTTGCCTCCCTCAAGTAGTCTGTAATAGGAGTCAAGATTAGGCTGGGGGTTAGGTTCTTGTAGCTCTTATGCTTCCTCCTTCACCTTTTGCTATCCTCCTATCTTTTCCTTAATATTTTGTGTCTCTTGTAGTTTGGACAGTGTCACCTGTAGGACTGTTTTAGCCTCCTGTAGGTCTGGTTTGGGGTCCTATAGAATTTCCTTTCCCTTCCATGTAGAAGATATTGTAGTCCTCCTTTCATAGGTTATGGGTGTGTTGGAATGAGATTCTTTCACCTTGGAAGATGGTGAATCTTCAATGTTAATGGGAGTCTTTGATGAGGGTTGAGGTTTTCCTGTTTTAATTCTGGTACTCTTCCTTGCCTTGAAATACATGGAGGTTTTTCTTTCCTCTTTTGCTTATACTTGAATGATGTACTGAGGGCAGTGAGGGCAGTTGCTACTTCTCTTTCCAAAGTTTCAGGGGACTCTTCTGTTTGCTATGCCCTCTCTACCTCCTTTTCTCCTTCTTCTGTCTCTTTTTCCTCCTCCTCCTCTGTCTCTTTTTCTACCTCATGTTCTGTCTCTTCAAATCTCCCCTCCTCTATTTCTTTTCTTTCCTCCTTCCTCTCTTCCACTGGCTTCATCTTCTCCTCCTTGTTGTTCTCCCTCCTCACTAACAGTAGGATTGACATCATAGGTTAATGCCTTGATGTCATCCTCAGCTGTCATATTTCTGAAAACTTCCCATGCTATAGGGATTGTAAGGGTATGAAAGGCTTCTTCTACTAGGATCTTGATTAGGCCATGGTGAGCTAGCTGCTGTGAATTTCCTTCTTTTACCTTGGTGTTGGAGTCAATGAGGGATAGAAGGAGAAAGTAAGGGATATTGAGCTTTTGATGTGCTGGGGTATCCATGCCATATCTCAATTCTTGGAGGATTCTAAAATGATATCCATTAACAATGATGTGCCTCCCCTCAGAATAAATGTATTTGACCACTTGGTAGCTAACCTCATCCTAGGAATATGGTACACTAGCCCTCCTAATTCCATTTTTGTCTTCAACAGGGGTTTCATTATCTTGGAAAAATTTCCTCTTGGTAGCCTGGCCAATTATTTTCTCATCTTTACTCCAAGGCAACCCAAGAGGAAGGGCAGTGACCCTACTAATGAAATCAGGAGTTATTTCAATGGAGAGGCCTCTAATGGTTATAGTAGCATGAGTTCTTGTGTGAGGGACTAGAGAGAGAGCAAATTCATGGGAAATTTCATCAGCAAACCCTCTAAACTTCTCAAAGAAATTAATCCAGTTTGCCCTTGTAAATATTTCCACCACTTGAGGATGTGCATAGAGTCTAGTGGAGTTAGTGGGCTATTTTCTCATAAACCCCCCTATCATACTGCCTATATTTATTTTGAAAAACTAGATATGGAGGTGGAGACAAATAATTTTGACTGAAATAGGAAAACAGAGGGGATTGTGTTTTTTTTTTAAGCAATTTTTTAATGTATTTCTACCCTCTTAAAGATTCATTTTATCTTCAATTTGAGACCAACTCTTTCACATTTTGATATTCAACAGAGGGAATTCATGAACCCTACCTCTTTAGACTGAAATTCGTGCCAAAAATCACATTTCCTCCCTTCAAAATGACTGACTGCCCCTCTTGTAGAAGCCCGTTATCCCTCCTATAGATTTCTTGTAGGTGCTCATGTAGAAAACCTGTAGGGATCCTGTAGAAGATGCTGAGAGAAAAAAATATGGAGGAAATTGATGGAGGATGGTGGATACGAGGCTGTAGGGGCATAAGAAGACTGTTGCATGGCTGAGTTATGAGGAGAAACTCAAGAAAAGGTAGTGAGAATGCACAGGGAGGAGTGATCATTACCTTTTATGGTTGTTTTTAGTTATGAGTGCTGAGATGGCAAGGTGTACGTTGCCCAAATTAGGACCGTTGAACCCCACTTGCTTGGTCATCATGACCCCCCTCATAAATCATCCCCTCATTACTGCATCAGAGTTAACTCTTCCTCCCACTACCTATCCTTCACATCTTTTGCTTGAGTTGACTGTGTGCACGTGTGGGTGATATCTCAATTAAGTGGAGTCAACTAAATGAAGGTGGCCAAGTTAACTGACCACCTTTCCCTATTTTAATTTCAACCATCTTGTTGCCTTCGTATGATTCCTGATTACACAAATGCAAATAGAGGAGTGACTCAGCTACTCACCTGTAATCCGAGTGTATTTGCTGCCATCGCCTGTGAGGTGCTGTGGCTTTCTCTGCTGCATGCCTTCATTTTCCCTCATGCAAGTTGTCTCTGCTTGTTGATGTGTTTTTGTGTGTTTTTGCAGGTTCTTCTTTTGCTAGAGCTGTGCTGCATGTGCATTTTCAACCTTTAGATGTGTTGTCCCTTGCTGCTGGTGCTAGACTTCTACGAGATTAGTTGCTACAGGAATTCCTACAGGAGCTCCTGTAGCTGCTTCTCCCCTTGAAACTTTAGCTATTTCCCTATGCTTGGAGCTCGAGAATGATGCCAGAGGTGGAGATGAATGATGGAGGGATAGTAGGTAAGCTTCAGGTAAAGTTAATGGTGCCTTTTCCTCTTATTTTTGTTTTTTTTTTCAAAACTGAAAAACTATTTTTCTATGTTTTTTCTTGGAAAGGGAAAATAAAATAAAATAAAATAATAATGATGCTTGGAGTGTGATGCAGGCTTGGAAATGATGGCAAGGAGGTTTGAATATGGTAAGAGGGATTATAGGTTCCTCATGAAGCTTTTCTTGTCCCTCAAACTGCCTCCTGTAGACACTTTTGGCTCTTTGTAATTCCTACAGGAGCCTCTTGTAGAAAAAACATAGCCTCCTATAGAAAACACATTTTTGGAAGAAGAGGTATAGTGGGGTGAAAGAGATGCCAAAAATGACGGAGGAAGGTGTGGAGAAGATGAGATGGATGTTGATATGAATGTCAGGGTCCGCTTGGCACCTTCTTCTGCTCCCTGTAGTCCTCCTGCAAACTTGCAATGCAATAAAAAATCTTTTTTTTTTTTTGAAAACAGTTAGGGCGCCTCAGAGAGGTTTTCACCTTAATTGTCTGCCCTGGGCGCCTTCAAGGGAGGTTTTCACCCAGGGATCTTATTCTTTTCCCCCTTTTTTTTTACATTACTGGGCCGCCTCAGAAGAGGTTTTCAACCCAATGATGGGACTCAAGCGCCTCATTGAGATTTTCACTTGAGTCCTTATTTTTTTTCTTTTTTCTTTAGTGAGTGGGTGAACTGGAAGTTAAGACATGCTCCACTACCATCACTGTTTTATTCAAATATTCAATAAACTCTTGCTTGGAGATGGGTTTGTTATATACTTTCAACCAACGTCCATTGACAAGCATGGGGATGGCTTAATCATCAATGGTTCTGATCAAAACTGAACCATTGTTGTTGCATTTCTCCACAGTGTAGGGTCCCAGCCATCTTGTCCTCAGCTTGCCTTTGAAATCCTTGTATCTTGAATCATAGAGTAGTGCCCAATCTCCCTCTTGGAATTGCTTCTCTCTAATATTTCTGTCATGCAATATCTTTCTCTAAAGCTGAACTACCTCTGTATGGAGAAAGGCTTGCAATCTGTATTCATCTAATCCATTGAATTGAAGTAATCTCTCCTTCTATGCATGGCTGAGGTCTAGGTCCAGCTAAGCTGCCATCCTTAGGGTATTGAATTCAAACTCTATTGACAACAAAGCCTTCTTCCCATAGACTAGTTCATATGGTGTGAATTTGGTGGTGGTATTCCATGTTGTGTTGTAGGCCCAAGTGGCCTCAACTAATCTGTCTGCCCAATCTTTTCTACTGCTACTCACTACCTTAGTTAGGATCCCTTCCAATTCTCTATTAGTGACCTCCACTTGCCCATTGGCTTGTGGATGGTAAGGGGTGGAAGTCCTGTGCTTGATCTTATGATGTGTGAGTAGGTCTTCAATCAGGTTGGAAGTGAACTGACTGCCTTGGTCTGTGACCAACTCTCTCAGATACCCGAACTTATAGAATATGTTTTCCCTCAAAAACTCAACTACTTTTTCCTTTGTTGTTGCTTTGATTGCTTTTGTCTCTGCCCATTTTGTTAGGTAGTTGGTGCACACAATGATGTACTGCTTCTGCTTTGAAGGGGGGTTGATAGGCCCCACAAAGTCCATGCCCCACTTCTCAAATGGCTCAATGGTCACTTGAGGTTGCATGGTCATTTCATCCTTGGCAGTTGGTTTCCCCATCCTCTGACACTGATCACAATATTTCGTGTATCTCCTCACATCTTGATGAAGAGTGGGCCAGTAGTAGCCTGCTTACAATATCTTGAAGGCGGCTCTTTTTGCTGCAAAATGACCTCTACAAGGCCCGTCATGACAGGTCAGGAGGATGTCAAAGACTTCCTCTGCCCTGACACACCTTCTCAAGATCTGATCTGGGCCATGTTTGAAGAGATTTCCTCCAATCCAGGTGAAATGGCGCTTTTCCTTACTATCTTGCTCTTCTATTTTGAGGATAGGTGTGGTGGGAATTGTGTTGAAACTAAGTAGTTTGCTATATCAACAAACCATGGAGAGAGTACTGATATAGAAAATAGGTGTTCATCTGGCATTTGGTCATCCACCATTCATTCTTCACCTGCAGGTAAATTTACTATAGACAAAAATTCAGCAACAACATTCTCTTTACCAGGCTTATCAATAATGGTCAGATCAAATTGCTGTAGTAAAAGAAACCATCTAATAATGCAAGCATTTACATATGGTTTGTTCATGAAAAATATAATTGCAGCATGATCAACGTGCACAAAGGTTTGACAACCTGTGATATAATGTTTGAATTTGTTTAAGGAATGCATGACAGCTAGGAGTTCCTTCTCAGTCACTGTATAGTTTAACTCTACCTTTGACAAGTTTTTTCTTATAAAGTATATGGCATTAAGTAACTTTTCATCAATTTGTCCTACGGTTTCTCCTATTGCATTGTTCGAGGCATCTGTGTGAATGTGAAAGGGTAGGGCTCAATTTGGGCCTCTGAGATATGGGGCAGTCACTAGCTTTCTCTTCAAGGTATCTAGGGCTTCTTGACAATTTTTCGACCATATGAACTCAACATCTTTGCCTAGGAGGCCAAAAAAAGGAGAGGATAACTTGTTGAAGTCTTTAATGAATCTGTTGTAATATCCAGCTAAGCCTAGGAAGCTTCTAACATCTCTCATCTTTTGAGGAGGTGGGACCCTTTGGATGACAAAAATTTTGTTGGGGTCCACCTATAGTCCTTGTTGAGATTTTGCATGACCTAGTACAACCATCCCTTCAGTCATAAAAAATTCACATTTTTCCAGACTGAGGTATAGGTTCATCTTAATACACTTATCTAGAACATTTCCTAGGTTAGATAAAGATTCCTGAAAATTAGAGCCAAGTAAAATCATCCATGTATATTTCTATTGCATCATGAACCAGTTCAGAAAATATACTCAATCCCACTCTTTGGAGAGTGGCTGGGGCATTGCACAAACCAAAAGGAAGGACCCGGTATGCAAAGGTACCCCAAGGACAAGTGAAAGTGGTCTTATCTTAGTCTTCCGTTCTGATTTGAATCTGATTGTACCCACTAAACCAATCTAGGAAGGAGAAAAACGTTTTCCCTGCCAGATCATCTAACACTTGATCTATGAAAGGTAAAGGAAAATGGTCCTTTTTAGTGGCTATTTTCAATTCTCGATAGTCGACATAGATTCTCCACTTACCTTTTTTCTTTGGCACTAGCACCAAAGGAGAGACTCATTCACTGATAGAGATGGGATAGATGAATCTTGCATTAAGCAATTTCTGCAGTTCTTCCTTAACAATATCTTTAAGTGTTGGGTTCATCCTCCTTTGAGGTTTCCTGACTGGCTTGCAATCTTCGTTGATGTATATATGATGAGTACATATTGAAGGGTACACTTCCTTCATCTCCTTATAACTCTAGGTGAAGGCATCTAGATGTTTTCTCAATATGTTGCATACCTCTTTCTCCTGGGAAGTAGATAGGGATGTATTGATTTTCAATGTTCTTTCTGGGCCAAACTCTATATTTTTAGCATGGAGAGAAGTGGGGTCGGTCACACAGAGATCAGTTGAGGGGTTGTTTTGGGTTTCTCTTACTATGTCTGTTAGGTCCCTATAATACTAATGATGCCCCATTACTATTATAGTTGTATCCCTTATTAATATTGTTGTGCCCCTATTGTCCCCACATTGTTATTAATATGCCCCATAGAATCCCTCTATTGTTATTTTTGTGCCTTTATATTATTATTGTTAGGTCAGCTTGGTTATATTGTGAACCCTTAGACTCCTATATATAGAAAGGAGTTTTTGTCATTTGAATCATCCAAGAATTATTCATTTATGTAATTTAAAGGAGTTTTTCCCCTCTACGAGGCTGAATTCTAAGGTGTTAATCTATCTTTTCTATCTTTTGTGAGCTGGTTTCATAACATTTGGTATCAGAGCTTTGGATTCTAGGGTTTCGCTTCTCCAAACAGGTCATCGTGGCATTTGTGCTATAACTTTTTTTCTACAATGTTTCAGATGCTACAAAAAAAACCCATTCGGGATGAAATTGTTTTGAACCTCGGATCCAAATTTCAGATATTTTTGCACTATATTTACGGAGATATGATATGAGGAAGTTGGCATTTTTGCAGAATCCTGAATTACATTCCAAACAGGTGACCTAGGGAAAATAGTCATAACTTGTGTTTTGAACATCAACTTAAAATTTAGTAAGAAGCTATAGAAATATGACGGACTGTCATTTGCTGTGTATATTTTTCAGATCCTAAGGTCAAAACAGTGACACGTGGCACTTCATACAAGTTCGCTCTTCTGAAAAGGTATATAATCAGGTCATCTTGGAAGATTGTGCATAACTCTTTCTTGGAGAATCTAAATTTGATTAGACTAGTGGCATTGGAAAGAGGACACAGAGGGCTACTATAGGTCACAATTTTAGAACTTAAAGATCTGATAGTGCAGAGGTACAGTCATTTCAAGATTGAGCTCCTAAAATCAAGAAAAAATGAGATGAGGAAATTTGATGGCAAGGATCCTATAAATTGGATACTACAGATGGAGAAATATTTTGATCTACATGGTGTACCACTATTACAAAAGGTATGTATTGCATCTTCATATTGGGTGAATCTGAATTCTAAGGCGTTGATATATCTTTTCTATATTTTGTGAGTTGGTTTCATAACATTTGGTATTAGAGGTTTGGATTCTAGGGTTTCGCTGCTCCAAATAGGTCATCGTGGAATTTTCGCTATAATTTTTTTTTCGGTGATGTTTCAGAAGCAAAAACAAAAACCATTTGAGATGAAATCGTGCCAAACCTCGGGTCCACATTTCAGAGCTTTTTGCACTATATTTGTGGAGATATGATCTGAGGAAGTTGGTCTTTTGCAGACTCCTGAATTACATTCCAAACATGTGACCTTGGGAAAATTGTCATAACTTTTGTTTTGAGCATCAGATTGAAATTTTGTAAGAAGTTACAGAAATAGGATGGATTTTAGTTTCCTGTGTATATTTTTTATACTCGAAGGTGAAAATAGTGACACGTGGAAAGTCATACAAGTTCACTCTTCTGAAAAGGTATATAATCAGGTCATCTTGGGAGATTGTGCATAACTCTTTCTTGGAGAATCTAAATTCAATTAGATTGGTGGCATTGGAAAGAGGACACAGAGGGCTACTGCAGGTCACAATTTCAAAACTGGAAGATCCAAAATTATAGAGATACATCAGATTCAATATCGAGTTCCTACAAAGTAAAAAAAAAAAGAGGTGTGTATTTTTTTTTAAATATTTGCATAAGCTTGGTTTGAAAAATTAGTTTGAACGAATTCAAAGGGAATAGTGAAGCATTATTATCGATAATTGATGCCTCGAAGAAAGAAAATGGAAACACCTAGTAAACAACTTGAAATCTCTAACAGGACTCATGAAGAAGAGGAAGAAATGCTACATGATATATCAAAATTACGATACCAAGTGCAACAAATGTCACTTTCACAAAAGTTAACAGAAGCTAAGATAAATGGTGTGGAATCTAAGATAAAAGGCGTGGAAGCTAAGATGAATGGCATGGAAGCTAATATGAATGGTGTGGGAACTAAGATCAATGGCATGGAAGCTAAGATGAATGGCATGGATGCTAAAATGGATGGCATGGATGATAAGATAGAAGAATTGAAGATAAATTTGAATAAGTTTCTACAAGAAATGGTCACTAATGGTGAAAGGGTAGTAAAGGAAACTCATGATGAGAACAAAAGAAATGTTAATCATGATCTCATAGACTTTAATGTTTGATCAAAGACCCACCATATTCCAAAAGTTGATATGAGGAAGTTTGATGGCGAGGATCCTGCAACATGGATACTACAGATAGAGCAATTTTTCAATCTCAATAATGTGCAAAACAGACAAAAGGTATGTATTGCAGCTTTATATTTGGAACCAAATCAGTTTGTATGGTATCAATAGCTTTTCTCTCATAAACAAATTGTCACTTGGGTAATTTTTACAGAAGAAATGACATCACATTATGAGGATACAAAATGCAACACCTTTTTTAGCCAATTGATAAGTCTCAAACAAAAGGGTTCAATGATGGAACACATTGAAGAGTTCCAAAAATTGAACACAAGGGTAAAAAATATTCCGGAGGAGCATAGGATTGATGTGTTCATAGGAACTTTAAAGGAGAATATCCAACATGATGTTTGCCTTTGGGAACCTGATTCATTGGAGAAGGCATTCAGGTTAGCAAGAAAAATGGAAAGAAAATTTATGGCAACCAGGAAGCCTACCACTCACAACTATAAAGATGGAAGTGTTGTTGGCCCTAGACTTCCACAACCTATAAGGTTGACACCACAAAAATTGGAAGAAAAAATAGCAAAAGGGCTTTGTTATAGCTGTGATAGCAAATACAGAAAAGGTCATAAGTGTGCTGAGAAGAAATTATTCTACATAGATTGTGAAGAGGAAGAAGAAAAGGAACAAGAAAGGTCAAAAGAAGAGGATATACTCTAGGAACAAATCTTAGATAAAGAAGAAATGAATCGGACCATATCTTGTAATGCATTGGCAGGAATTACCACTCCTCAAACCATCAAGATAGAAGGACATATCAATAAGAAAAAGGTAATAGTGCTAATTGATTCAGGAAGTACCCACAGTTTTATTCATTGTAAGATAGCAAAATAATTTAATTACTTCCTATATCTAGCACCATAATGTCAAGTGATGGTTGCAAGTGGAGGGACGATAAATTGCTTTGGAAAGTGCAATATTATCAAGCTATCCATGGGAGAATATGTATTGAATAGCCCAATGCTTTCCATTCCAATGGGAGGTGTTGATGTTGTACTAGGAGTTCAATGGCTATAATCCTTGGGTACAGTAGCTTTTAACTTTCTAGAAATTTTCATGAAATTTTATGAAAAAGGAAAGGAAGTTGAATTAAGGGGTATTGCATGGAAACTGGGAAAGATAATTAGCTCTAACTGTATGACAAAGCTTCTAAGAAAGGAACAACGAGGTGTAATTGCACAATTATGTTCGCTAGATGTTTCCACATCGAAATCATTTATTCCTCTAGATCTCCAAATGTCTTGGACAATCATTTCAAGGTATTTGAGAATCCTAAATGTCTCCCACCTATTCGTGATCACGATCATGCTATTCATTTTATTCCAAGAAGTGTTCCTCCAAACATCAGGCCGTATAGATATCCCTATTCCAAAAAGAGTGAAATTGAACGTATGGTTGCAGAAATGCTAGAGGCTGGCGTAATTCAACCTAGCCAAAGTTCTTTCTCTACTCCAGCAGTATTGGTGCACTAGAAGGATGGATCGTGGCGCATGTGTCCAGATTATAGGGAGCTCAACAAGCTCACTATTAAATATAAGTTTCCCATTCTTGTCATTGACGAATTATTGGATGAATTGCATGGATCAATTTACTTCACCAAGTTGGATCTTTGTTCAGGATATCATCAAATCAAAATGAACACTGAAGACATTCCAAAAACAGCATTTAGAACTCATGAGGGTCACTATGAATTTTTGGTCATGCCTTTTGGCATTACTAATGCACCTTCTACATTTCAAGGTTTGATGAATTCCATTTTCAAACCCTTCCTTAGAAAATTTGTGTTAGTATTTTTTTTATGATATACTAATCTACAACAAGTCTTGGAAGGATCATGTTGAACATGTTGACAGGGTGCTACAACTATTGGAGGAGAAAAATTATATGTAAAAATATCCAAATGTTTCTTTAGAGTACAAGAGCTGGAATATCTAGGTCATATTGTATCTCATGAAGGAGTTAAGGTAGACCCTAGCAAAATTAAAGCCATTAAGGAATGGAAATTCCCACATCCATAAAGCATTTGCGAGGATTTCTTGGGTTGATAGGCTATTATCACAAGTTTGTTAAGAATTATGGGAAAATAGCAGCACCTCTAACAACATTATTGAAGAAATATGCATTTTCGTGGACTCCAAAAGCAATAAAGGCCTTTGAACATCTTAAAGAGGCAATGTGCCAAGCACCAATCTTAGCTACACCAGACTTCACAAAAACCTTTATTGTGGAAAGTGATGCTTCAAGAAATGGAATTGGTGTTGTTTTAATGCAAGATGAAAGACCCATTGCTTTCGAAAGTTGTCCAATCAAGGGAAATTATTTACAAAAAGCTATTTATGAGACGGAAATGTTGGAAATACTACATGCACTTAAGAAATGGTGACCCTACCTAATGGGAAGACACTTCAAGGTAAAAAAGGATCTTGATAGCCTTAAATAATTTTTAGAACAAAGATTATCCTTTGAAGAACAACAAAAGTTGGTCACAAAAATGTTGGGTTATGACTTTGAAATCATCTACAAAAAAGGGAAGCAAAATGTTGTGGCAGATGCACTCTCAAGAAAGGATGAGGATGTGGAAGCATTGTTGTGTGCCATTTCTATTATCCAACCAGATTGGATAAATGAAGCAAGGGGGAATGGAAGAATGATGAAGAAGTGTGGGCACTCATTCGAAAGTTACAACAAGATTCCAGTACATTTCATACATTTAGCTGGAAAAATGATTTGTTATGGTACAAAGATCGCTTATACCTCTGTAAGAATACCCAACTCAAACAAAAGATTCTTCTGGAATTGCATGCTTCTCCCTCAAGAGGGCACTCAATATTTTTAAAAACTTACCACAGGGTTAAGAAGGATTTTTTTTGGGATGGCCTTAAATTAGATATTAAAAAGTTTGTCGCGGAATTTTTGGTTTACCAACAAAATAAAGCTGAAACAATTAAGACACCAGGTCTATTAAAACCTTTATCCATTCCAAGCCAATGTTCGGAGGAGGTTTCAATGGATTTTATCACAGGTTTACCCAAGTCTGAGGGAAAGAGTGTCATCATAGTGGTAGTTGACAAACTTACCAACTATGCACACTTTTGTGCATTATCACATCCATTTAAAGCCAATGCAGTTTCTACTGCATTTATGGAAACAATTCAAAAGCTACATGGAAACCCAAAGATTATTGTAAGAGACAGAGATCCCATTTTTACTGGAAATTTTTGGACAAAGTTATTTTCTTGTATTGGTACTCAGTTAGCTCATACCTGATCTTATCATCCTAAATCTGATGGAAAAACTGAGATAGTAATCAAATTTTTGGAAGAATATCTTCGTTGCTTTGTATCTGATAAACAGACACAATGGGTCAAATGGTTGCCTCTGGATAAATGGTGGTATAACACTTCCTTGCATATTGCAACAAAAATGACCCCATTTATGGCACTTTATGGATATCAGCCACCATCCATCACATCATATTTAAGAGAAAATTCTAAGGTTCAAGTAGTGGAACATCACATCGAGCATCAACAACAAGTTCTCCAACTCTTAAAGGATAACCTCGTGTTCGTGCAAAATAGAATGAAACAACAAGCATATCAACATTGCAGTGAAAAAAGTACAAGGGTTACACCACAACAATTGGAAGAAAAAAGAAAAAAAGGGCTTTGTTACAATTGTGATAAAAAATACATTAAAGTTCATAAGTGTGCTGAGAAGAAATTATTTTGCATTGATTGTGGAAACGAGGAAGAAAAGGATCAAGAAACATCAAAAGAAGAGTATATACACAAGGAACCAACCATGGAGAAAGAAGAAATGAATCCGACCACATCTTGTAAAGCATTGGAAATAATTACTACTTAAACTCTCAAGATAGAAGGACATATCAAGAAGAAAAAGGTTCAAGAAGTGAAAGATCACATCGAAAAAGAAGAAATGAATCCAGCTATATCTTGTAATGCATTGGCCGAAATACCACTCCTCAAACTATCAAGATAGAAGGACATATCAAGAAAAAAAATGCTTTACAAGTGAAAGATCATATCGAGCATCAAGAAATGAATCCAACCATATCTTGTAAAGCATTGGAAGAAATTACCACTCCTAAAACTCTCAAGATAGAAGGACATATCAAGAAGAAAAAGGTTAAAGTAGTGAAAGATCACATCGAGCATCAACAACATGTTCTCCAACTTTTAAATGATAATGTCACTTTGGGGCAGAATCGAATGAAACAACAGGTAGATCAACATCGCAGTGAATTTTTTTTTGATATAGGTGATTGGGTATTTTTATGACTACATCTCAAGAAAGCTATTTATGAGAAGGAAATGTTGACAATACTACATGCACTTAAGAAACGATGACATTACCCAACGGGAAGACACTTCAAGGAAAAAATGGATCATGATAGTCTTCAATATTTTTTAGAACAAATGTTATCTTTATAAGAATAGAAAAAATGGGTCACAAATATGTTGGGTTATGACTTTGAAATCATCTGCAAAAAAGGGAAGAAAAATTCTGTTGCGGATGCACTCTCAAGAAAGGATGAGAATGTGGAAGCATTGTTTTGTGCTATTTCTATTATCCAACCAAATTGGATAAACAAAACAAGGGATGAATGGAAGAAGGACAAAGAAGTGTGGCCACTCATTCAAAAGTTGCAGAAGATCCCAATTCAAACAATATTGCCATAACTTGAAGAGGAAGGAAAAATCATATTGGAACCTGGAGCAGTCACAAAAAAAAGAACGGTACAGCTACGAAATCGATCAATTTTAGAGTATCTCATCAAGTGGAAGATCTTACCCACTGAAGCTTCCACATGGGAGGACAAGAATTTTATACAGAAGCATCAAGAACTACTCAAGCATTGAGGACAACACTTTTTCAAGGAGAGGGGCATGTTAGGCCTTTATACTACTAGTGTAACCCCTTACTTTTATTAGTACAACCCCCTTATTATATTTTTGTACCCATGTAGTCCCCATATTGTTATTAATGGATACATCAGATTCAATATCGAGTGCCTACAAAGTAAAAAAAAAAAAGGTGCGTATTTTTTTTAAATTACTTTTATTAGTACAACCCCCTTATTATATTTTTGTACCCATGTAGTCCCCATATTGTTATTAATGGATACATCAGATTCAATATCGAGTGCCTACAAAGTAAAAAAAAAAAAGGTGCGTATTTTTTTTAAATATTTGCGTAAGCTTGGTTTGAAAAATTAGTTTGAAGGGATTCAAAGGGAATAGTGAAGAATTATTATCAGTAATTGATGCCTCGAAGAAAGAAAATGGAAACACCTAGTAAATAACCTGAAAGCCCAATGCTTTCCATTCCAATGGGAGGTGCTGATGTTGTACTAAGAGTTCAATGGCTATAATCCTTGGGTACAATAGCTTTTAAATTTCAAGAACTTTTCATGAAATTTTATGCGGAAGGAAAGGAATTTGAATTAAGGGGTATTGCAGGGAAACTAGGAAAGATAATTAGCTCTAACAGCATGACAAAGCTTCTAAAAAAGGAACAATGAGGTGTAATTTCACAATTATGTTCACTAGATGTTTCCACATCGAAATCATCTATTCCTCTAGATCTCCAAAAAGTCTTGGACAATCATTCCAAGATATTTGAGAACAACAAAGGTCTCCCACCTATTCGTGATCACGATCATGCTATTCATTTGATTCCAGGAATTGTTCCTCCAAACATCAGGCTGTATAGATATCCCTATTCCCAAAATAGTGAAATTGAACGTATGGTTGCAGAAATGCTAGAGGCTGGGATAATTCAACCTAGACAAAGTTCTTTCTCTACTCCAGTAGTATTGGTGCACAAGAAGGATGGATCATGGCACATGTGTCCAGATTATAGGGAG
>APFE031420045.1:4484-16372 GCA_000404065.3 Pinus taeda
ATGTTTCGTTGCAATGATGTGATGAGTTGGAGAAGTGCGATGCGCTGGGGCAGTCGATTAAGGGTGCCAAGGCACGAGTGCGATGAGCCAATGGAGGTGTCGAAAAATGAAGAATTGGAAATTTGGTTAAGTATGGAGAAATTCATGAAGGTCGCCTTATATCGTGCAAGTTTGGCATGTGGATCCAATGGGGCAGCGGTGTGGGTGAGCCGACGTGCGAAGTGGGTGAGCAGACATGATGTTGTGGGCGAGTTGGCCGAATGGGCAGGTCAGTGTGGGCGGACCGACCCACGAGTCATCCATGGATGGGCGTATATATTAGTGGTCGAAGTGGATGGGAAGGAAGGCATTCAACAAAAGTCTTACAAGTCTAACACAAGGTGAGCTAAGGTGGAAAGAAAGTTGCAGAAGTTGGGCGCATAAGGCGAAGGGCGAGTTGCTGGCGGGTACCCTAACCGAAGCACCAAGCTGAGTTAAACGGGCCACAAAAGTGTTGAACGGGTTGAGACATAGGCAGGTCAAGTGGGGGGACGAGCCGCAGACAGGTTGGGCAGGCGGACGAGTAGCAGGCAGAAAGGAAGGGGGGTGGTTGACATGGTAGGTGGACGAGCTGGTTAAGTGGGCATCATGACGAGTTGGGCAGGGTGACCCTGGTTGGGTGGTGCGCCCGCAGCGAGTTGAGTGAGCCGGGTAGGCGATCCAAGTGGGCGGTGCGCCCGTGGTAGGCGTGAATAGGGAGTCCTGGTGAGCACAGAATGGGTGACATGAAGGTTGAATGGTTAGGTGGACTGCGGGTGTGCGCTGGGCAGGCGACACACCATGGGCAAGTTTACACGATGGCAAGCTCGATGAACGGAGTGTTGAATGGAGGTGGGCATGCAGGCAGACCCACGAGTTTCATTGAACGGTGAACGATGGTTGGTGTGGAGGGCAGCTTCGTTGTGGGCACCTCAACCCGGTGTGTTGGGCAACCTGACCCGGTGAAGGGCAGGGGCTCCGAACGACAGTTTGGGCAGGCTACATGGTTGCATGCCAAATTGTGTAAATTGACTGTTTTTGTGAGAAGGAAGTTGGGGTTCCTCTCCAAGAGCTGATTTTGTATATTTGAATTATTATCATTATTATTGTGGGCAAAATCATCTTCAGGGAATTTCCCCTCCCGTTATATTTCTGTTGTGCATATGTGTAACGTGATAATGATGATGAAAGATGTGTAAATGAATGTTTGGGTTGTGCTTATGAATGTTTAAACTTAGAAAGTGAAAAATAAGCTAAGTATGGAATGTTAATCATAGTCCACACTTGAAAGTACTGGTGAAAAGAATTCGGGTGGTGGTGCCGCACCCCCCTTCGTGCGATTGAAAGACTTCTACCAGGGTAGGGGCCTGACAGGTGGTATCAGAGCTCTGTATTCTGCGGGCTTTGGTGATTCAATGAAGTGGTACAACTACACGTTGTGACAGTTGGTATCCGAGTTAATTCAGTGGAAGTTTTGGGTTTTGAAGGCTGATGACTATTGAAAGTGAAGCAGGTAACGAAGACTTGCCAAACAGATGAAGATGGTTGAATGGGCACTTCGAAAACTTGAAGACATGACTGATTATTGGAAAGAAGAAACACAGAGATGCTACGAAGCTTTTGGACGAGAGTGGGAACCCTTGATACATATAGGAAGCAAGATAGCAGATTTGCGAGAAGACTTGAATAATCTTCATGTGGAGACAGATGAACTCAAGGAGCTTGATGAGGAGATCCGACAGGGTGATCTTAGACTCCAAGAACTCATGAATGAAAGAGTTTGACTAAGGGAGAAAAACACCATGGCATAGGCTAAAGTCAAGATGCTTGAGGATGGTATACAAAAGGACTTTCTTGGTAGAAAGACCATTGTGATAAAGAAAGATGAGCTTGATTACATTGACAGACTTGAGGACTAACACCGAAACATACAACCAGATGTTCAGATACTTAGTTCACTTCGATTGGAAGGATTCAATGTGTTCTTGATTGGTACACTTAAGCAGGATGGGATGAAGGACAAGCTTGAAGGAACTCAAGCAGAACCAGGATCGAAGTGCTTATATGAGCTAAGCAAGGAGTTGAAGTACCTTAAGAAGGAACTCAAGTTGAAGCACAAGTTGATAGACTCTTCTGAGGCTGAGTTGTTAAAAAAGGTTGCTAAAGTAAGGTGCAAGATCAAGCCGAAAGAGGATGGAGATACCTTGAAGCTGAGTTTTGCGTAGGTAACCATACATGGCAAGGGGTTTGCAGCTTTGCGGGATACGGGAGCTACTCATAGTTTCCTTAGTAAGAAAGAAGCAAAGTCTTTTGGGAAGAAAGATAAAATGGAAAGAGAGTGGAGTGCTTTCAAAGCAGTAAAATCTACCATGAAAGTTGTGACTAGTGTGATGGAGAACACTCAGGCGAGAGTGGGTCTTGGTTTGGAAAGTTGGACTTGGGGATCATGGACTTGGATGATCATTCTATGGTGTTGGGGAAAGACTTTTTGAAGATTGCACAAGACATACCAATGGTGGACCAGGACATTCTCTTGATTACAACTGAAGGAAGAAATTTTTTGGTTCCGGTGAATAGGAGGAGTTGCTTGGGGTATAGACCAAGGATGGCTTATATCACTTTGTACCCAAAAGATCTAAATGTGAAGCATGACAATGTGGAGAAAAGAGGACTTGGATGCATGACTCAAACAACGAAGGAAAGGAGGTTAGTAAACTTCCTTGCAAGAGTTAGAAGGTAAGATGAAGGTGGAAAATTGGTTTCACACATCTTGAGGCACTTGACAGAAGCATCTTCTACGAAATATCTTCACCATGGAGTTGGAGATGAAGGAAGTTCGAATACTTCTTCAATGGCAGTGGTTGAGGAAGGTTACACAGGTAGAGATTTGGCTGGCATTGTGGAGTTTTGTAGGTATGCCATGGGCATATATGACTTTTAGTTGATGAAATAGAATCTTGGTAACCTTGGTTGTACACGAGGAGGTTGAGGTTGTGTACAAGTACTTAAAGACACAACATCGATCAGATACATGCATGGATGAGAGTCAGGGAGGAAAGTTCCTGGCCCTCCTTTCTTGATAGAAAACCTTGGAGGTAGGTTTGTGCAGTAACTTTAACATTTAGAAGGCCTACACCACCTTGACAAGGGGCCTTGGGGACAAGGCTTCTTTATTTGATAGGCTGATGATGGTTGAATGTATGTAACTGCATAGCAGCACATTGGCATTAGCATCAGGGGCAGCATGTTGCAGATGAGCTGGGCATACCATGGATCTGAGCATGGCATATTTTGGATGGATTCTTGATCGAGTTGAGATTGTAATAGGATTATGAGAAATAACCAACGGTGGCATGGAGAAGGTACATTCCCATGGGTTGAGCATTACGGCTGGATTAGCTACCCAACTAGGGCGATGACATGGGGGCATGCAGTGCACCAAGTTTGTTTCAGATAGATGTCTTGGTTTCGACTGAGATGTTGTGTTGGATGGAGTATTATGTAGAGATTCACATGCTTCATGATACATGATGGAGACAGTTGTATTATATATGTTGCAGGGATGTTTGCAATATATGGACTGACAGAAGTCACGGATTGAGGAGACTTCCTGGTTGCTAAGGCATAAACGAATGGTTTATGTGACATTGGAAGAAAGGCAGGCAATATGAGCATCTTTGGGTGTTGGAGCTGGTAGCACTTTGCGATGATGGTTGATTGATAGTCTTGGCGACAGATGTTTGCTGGGGTGGAGAGTTGTTGAGGACGACAACCCATTTAGAGTTGGGGAGTATGTTAAGCCCTTGAGTCGTGGATGCGATGTGCGGAAAGTTGGGTGAGCGCTCCTAGTTATGTGCGACGAGCCGGTTGAGCGACAAGTCGGCTGGTGCGACGAGTCGGCGAGAGGTTGCGTTGGTTATGATGTTTCATTGCAACGATGGGACGAGTTGGAGAAGAGCGACAAGCTGGGGTGATCAGTTAAAGGCTTTCGGGGCATGAACGTGACGAGCCAATGGAGGTGTCAAAAAATCGAGAATTGGAAACTTGTCTAAGTATGGCAAACTTCACGAAGGTTATCTTATACCGTGTGAGTTTGGCATGTGGACCCAATGGGGTGACGGTGTGGGCGAGTCGACATGATGTTGTGGGTAAGTTGGCCAAATGGGCAGGTCGGCCTAGGCGGGCCAACCCACGAGTCATTCACGGATGGGCGTATATATTAGCGATCGAAGTGGATGGGAAGGAAGGCATTCAACAAAAGTCTTACAAGTCTAACACAAGGCGAGCTAAGGTGGAAAGAAAGTTGCAGAAGTTGGGCACGTAAGGTGAAGGGTGAGGTGGAGGCGGGTACCCTAACCGAAGTACCAAGCTGAATTAAACAGGCACAAAAGTGTTGAACGTGTCGAGACACAGGTAGGTCGCACAGGAGAACTAGTTGTAGGTGGAAAGGTAGGCGGGTGAGCTGGTTAAGTGGGCACCGTGATGAGTCGGGTAGGGTGATCTCGGTTGGGTGGTGCGCCTGCGATGAGTTGAGCAAGCCGGGTAGGTGACTTGGGTGGATGGTGCACCCGCGGAAGGCATGAACAGGGAGTCTGTGTAAATGCGGAATGGGTGACATGAAGGTTGAATGGTCGGGTGGACTATGGCTGTCCACTTGGCGGGTGAAACGTTGTGGGAAAGTCTGCATGGTGGCAAGTTCGATGAATGGAGGTGGGCGCGCGGGCAGACCTGCGAGTTTCGCTAAATGGTGAATGACGGTTGGTGCGGAGGGTAGCCTCGGTGTAGGCACCTCTACTTGGTGTGTTGGGCGACCTGACCCGGTGAAGGGCGGGCACTCCGAACGACTTGTTCGGGCAGGCTGTACAGTTGCATCCCGAATTGTGTAAATTCATTGTTTTTGTGAGAAGGAAGTTGGGGTTCCTCTCTAAGAGCTAATTTTGTATATTTGAATTATTATTATTATTATTATGGGCAAACTCATCTTCAGGGAGTTGCCCCTCCCGTTATATTTCTACTGTGCATATGTGTAAAGTAATAAAGATGATGAAAGATGTGTAAATGAATATTTCCACTATGCTTATGAATGTTTATACTTAGAAAGTGAAAAATAAGCTAAGTAGGGAATGTTAGGCATAGTCCACACTTGAAAGTATTGGTGAAAAGAAATCGAGTGGTGGTGCCACACCCCCCTTCATGTGGTTGAAAGACTACCGCGAGGGTAGAGGCGTGACAATCAAGCTCCAATACTCTTGTTGGAGCTACTATCATGCTGTTGGTCAAGCTCTTAGTTTACGTGAGGTCTTGTGGTAGAAATGGTATTAAAAAAAAAATCAATCGAGTCATACTTAAACACGCTCTCTTTCATCAAAAAAATGCAACCAAACTCTATGCTTTCACCCACTTATAAAATTTTTCTTTTCCATAATATGAGAGAAAACATTGTCAATTTGTTGAAAAATGACATGGACACAATTTGGTGGTCATTTGATTCTCTATTCAGTAACCACAATTTATACTATTTGAGACAAAATTGACAATTTAGGTATGTCATGTTATGTAATTTCACTTGTTTTTCATTTATTGTTAAAGTACAATTATCATAATTAGTAAAACTCCAGTCACTCAAATTGTTGAAATCTTTCCTAAAAATTCCATAAATTACCTTGAAAAATAGTCAATGTAATCATCATTTTCTTTTGACATGGCTGAAATATTTTAAATTCCAAGTCCGCTTCTAGATATTGTCTTATTTTACTATCACTTGACATCATAATTACATCAATCTCAATGAAATTTGATGAGAATTAGCCTTATAATTTTGGTACCCAGAGGCCGACATGCTTCCAAACTGTGTGCAACAATGCTATTGTTTTCTTTCGTGGTGCACTCGAACACAAGTGCGCTTTGAGTATGATTTGGTAAATCACATATCTATTGATTAACCTCAAAATTTAAGTCTATGATTGTGCCACACTCCTGAGAATCTCTCGGTTGATGCTTCTGCACTTCCCGAACACATAATTTGGTGGGCTGGATGTGGTTTGCCCCATCTTTAGAGCCAAAATGAGGAAAATGTCTACAAGTAGGGCAAGAAGAGTGAGAACAAAGCCATTTGTCTAGACAAGCCATGTGGAAGCCACGGTTGCAGCTCGGCAACACTCTCACATCTTCTCCTCCCACAAATTCTATCAAGCAAATAACACACTCCATTGCAAGCTGTGGCACAATAGATTTTCCATAAATGAGACAAAAGAGCTCTTTTATGGATTTATCGTTCATGCCATTATAGCCCATCTGGTGGCCATATGATCATGGAATGACCTCCAAATGTTCTCCCATGTAACAACTAAAGCCATCCCCACCAGTGATATGGTGGTGCAGAACAACACAAGATGAACAACGATTGCGCTTAGCGTCATCTCTTGTGAGAATTTTTATAATGGGTCATTGAAGAGAACTTATAAGTGGTGGCCTCTAAAATCATTCGACCCTCACTCATCGAAAAAAGCCCAAATCCTATAGAGTTTGTTAGTCAATACAACATAAAATACTTGTGAGACAAATATTTCAAAGAGGACTCGTTCTTTCTGTCCAAAGAAAGACTCAAAAATGCAATACACTACAGTAGAGTTAGCGCTTCCATATGTGGTGTTGAAGAACGATATTTAAGTAGACTATGAACTAAAGGAATGCTGAATTTGAAAAAGAAAGTGAGTTTGAGAATAGTAAGAGGAGATTTCCCTCTTATTCAATTTTCCGAGACAGAAAAGCCAGAAACCTCATCTACTTCTATGGGATACACAGGCCAAGTTTATCAGGCATATCATTGTGCAAGAAAAAATAAAAAAAAATTCATGTAGTATGGGAATTGTACATGCTCCCGACGATCACAGTCTTTTACCATTTCACATGGTCGTAGTCTAAAAATTATGCTTTTTTGTTCTGAAAGTTATGAAAATTCTGGCCATATTTTGAAAAAAAATTGCAAATATTTTTGTAAATCCAAGTTAAAGCTATCAAAATTCATAATTTTAGGTGCCTTAAAAGTTTTTGATTGTGCTGAATCCATTTCCACCATCAAAAACATGATTCAAACATTGCTTCTACAATATTTTTTGAATTTTTTTTACCTGGATTTCGACCACTTTTGGCCTTCCGAACAATTCCTCCACCTCCTCCACCTCAGTAGACGACTCCTTCCATGCGGGTTTCAAATACCATCCATGTGAAAAAAGTAAAAATACAAATCAAACTTTATTAAATCACTTGAGTAGCTTATAGGTGTGAAACACCACCTGTAAGACTCTCTCTGTTGAACACGCTCTGGCTTACAATTGATTACATGATAGATATACATAATATATACACATTTAGGGGAGTTGAATAGACTCCTAGAAAACAGGAACAAAATCCTAAACTAGGTTTCAGTTTGAATTGTTACTCTATTAAGCCAGTTCTACGTTAATCTCAACACTCCCCCTTAATGGAGAAATGGATTCACAAATATGCCTAAAACTTCCCTAAACAACTCAAATTTGATTCTACCAAGAGGTTTGGTAAAAATATTAGCAACATTGTCACAACTATTACAATATTCAATATGAATTTCTTTTGATTGAACTTTCTCCCTGACAAAATGAAACTGTGTATCAATATGCTTTTTGTTCTTATAGAATAATGGGTTGTTTGCAAGTTTGATGGAGCTCTGGTTGTCACATTTGATAATTGTTGCAACCTTCTGTTCTTCTCCAGCCTCAAGGAGAAGTCTCCTCAACCAAATTGCTTCACATGTTGTTGGGCACCTAGCTTGATATTCAGCTTCTACAGAAGACAAGGATACTGTGTTCTACTTTTTGTTGCTCCATGTAATCACCCCAGATCCAATGCTGGATGCATAGCCTGACATGGATCGTCTTTCATCTACATTTCCATCCCAATCAGAGTCTAAAAAACTTGTCAATCTAACATCACACGAATCAATATGAACAATACCAAAATCTAAGGTTCCCTGGATATACCTAAAAACACCTTTTGCTACAACCCAATGGCTCTCAAGGGGCTTTGATATAAATTGGCTCAATGCACTAACTGCATAAGCCAAATCAAACCTGTTGTAGTCAAGTAGATTAGACTCCCAACCAACTGTCTATACTGGTGAGCACCAGTATTGCAGCAATAATGCTGCAACTCTTGGGGCTTCCTTCTTTACTTTTATCAACCCGGTAGTTCGTAACAAACTTGGAAGCGACGGTGCTGTATGCACAAGTACTAGCTCTTATTGTAGGATGTCACTTGGTTAGTTGGCGCAAGATCACTAGGAGCTTAAGCCAACTTCTATGGATTCTCATAAGAAGCTTTTAACTATGATGTAAGAAAGCTAACTCTACAAGGACTATTCTACCTACAGAAGGAGAAGGAAAACTGAAATGTAACACAAACCCTAGCAAACTCTAATTTACCTACTAACCCTACTTTTATAGGAAAAGAGATGAAAACTGATGAAATGAGTGCTATTGATTACTGAAAAGGTAAATTTCATTTATTCAAGCTACTTCTGAAAAGAAATGAGAAGAAAACATCTTTTTGTGCTTTTGAGTGTTTTTATGTGAAATTATTATGCTTGTGATTTATCTAGTTGTGATTGTGCAGAGGTTTGGTGGTGAAGGAAGATGAATTTGGCTTTTGAAGAGGTGGAGGAAGGTTTGGAGAGGTCCTCAGAAGCCCCTAGTACCCTTCTGAAGACTTCCATAGCAATCGGACTTCAAAAAATCACTCACAGGAAATTCTACAGGAGGCTGCAGGGGATCTACAGGAGGAGGCCGAGCGTTATTTTTGGAGTTTTGAAGGTGGAAAAATGATGGGAAAGGGGAAGTAAAGGCTAGATGAATGTCTTGAAGTGTCTAGAACTTTTCAAGGAAGATCAAGAACGAACGTGATGGTTGGATTTGTTCAAATGGCAAGAAAGAAGCTTATGGAGAAAAAACGCATAAATTAGGGCAGATTGGCGAAATGTTGCGAATGACTTGGGAAATCTATGAGAAGTGAGCTAGTGTTAGCTGTTTTATGGATGTATGGTGAGCTGAGATGTCCTGCAAGAGATCTGCACATTTACTTATCAAAACTGAGCGGGAAAAAACTAGCTGTACTATGAAAACATAAATATCACTCGTTAACCTAATTCCTGACCTAGAAACAGAAAATGCTGAACAATAACCTGTGAATAGAAAAGCATGTGGAGAGATCTATGGTAAAAGAACAGGAAATGGTCCAGGCAACTAAATTTGAACCAATATATCAATCTTTCCAAATCAAGTTATCACACTAGTAGTTGCATGGAAGAGCAAAAACTATGTTTTTGGTGGCAGCAGAAGTGCCTTGACCTCAAATCATAGTCTCAAGAAGGGAGAAAAGAGATCAGGGCCTGTTGTTGGCCTTTTTGAATCTTATTTTGTCATTGTAGTAACCTACTTAAGCAATTGAAACATAAAACAACTATGCAAACCATCAAAAGCAACCTAATCTAACAAAGTAAAATGAATCTATGTAACAGAAATTAATTTATGAACTAAAGAAAAAACATATAAGTACACAGTAAGAGGTGTTGGACAACTTGGGTTGGGCCCTAGCCTAAGAGCATCAGCCCTTTGAAAGAGATCAGTGCTGACTCAAAAACTGTTTCATCTTCATTACTAAAAACAATAGTCACATTATTGTTGGCATTATGATACATATGTTGTACTTGATGGCAACCCACTCATATCAGATTATAAATTATAGTACAACAAAGTTCACACACTTTCATGTAAAAAAAAAGTTCCTTTCATGTAGAGAAAATTTCACGCACTTTTATGCAGAGAAAAGTTCCTTTCATGCAGAGAAAAATTCACGCACGTTTATGCAGAGAAAAGTTCACGCACTTTCATGCAAAGAAAAGTTCATGCACTTTCATGTAGAGAAAAGCGCACACACATGGGAAATATTATGGTTGGTTCATGGTATTAGTCCGACAGTTTTTGATCCTATGGTTTTGGTTCGTGGTATTGCATCCAAAAGAATTAAACCCAAGTATTGGTTCCGTGGTATTGTTTCTCAATGGTTTTGGTCCATGGTTTTGAGTGAGGCCTAGCCTATAAAAAGGAAAGGAGATCATTTGGCTAATCACAAGTGTTGAAAATCTTAAGAAGAGCAAGATCTGAATTTCTGATAATCAGTTGGTGAGACATAGTTGAATCTAAATCAAGGAGAAACTGGAGCATTATAAGTCAGATCTACTGAAGAGTTGGGACCCCTTTGATGCATGAACAGATCTGTGATTTCGACAGTCTGGGGTATGTTTGAGAACTGATAAACTGTCTAAATCCAGAGGTGTGCAGGAGCGACAACGACGCAGTGCGGAGGTGCACAGAACCAGAGAAGAAGCAGGTGTGGAGTTGCGCAGACTCGTCACGGTAGAAGTGCGGATATCTGTAGGTTTCCTTCGGTGAAGTTGTGGACCTTTCTTGAAATATATTTTAGCTGTCTTTTACTTGTTTCTACAGAGATCTGGGTTTAAATTGGTGTCTGGTTACTGGTGTTATTTTCTGGTTACTGCATTCTGAGAAGTTATTTGTTTAAAGGAGATTGGGTGATGCACATGCACTTGATATTTTGGATCCAGTTTGAAAATTGATGAAACGTGGTCCCTGGAAGGAAAGAGAAGGTAGTATCCTTCTGTAGGTCAGCACCGACATACTAGTATTTCAGCTAGTACAAGAGCTAAGGGGGTTGTAGCTCCCCTCTAGAAGAAGCTGGAAAATGAGAGAGGGTTGTAGCTCTTTGCAGGTTGCAGCCTGTGTACTAGTAAAAGACTGCACCAATACAAAATCATTGTAAGAAGAAGTTTCTAATTGAAAGAAGATAGAGACATATTGCAGCAGGTGGTTTTCACCCACATTGCATTTCCACCTTACATCTTGTGTTCCTTGGTGTGATTGTCTATTTTGTGTTCCTGCTCATTATTCTATGGTTCTCACATACAGATTAATGACAAACATTTGAAGAATAAATTAAATTATAAGTTTGGAAGGTATATGCAAGTTTCAATTGTCAGATCTGAAAATATTTGTATAAATTGATAAGAATTTGATAATACTGATTCACCCCCCCTCTCAGTATTATTTCCAACAATTGGTATCAGAGCAGGTCTTGATCACTTGAAGGAAGATCTATCATCATGAGCAACTATGAGAGAGAAGCATTGATCAGGCCACCAATTTTTGATGGAACCAATTTCATCTATTGGAAGGTAAGAGTCACTGCCTATCTTCAATCTCTTAGTATAGAAGTCTGAAATATCATAGATACAGGGTACACTTTTCCATCAGCAACTCCCACAGATTCAACTGAGAAGAAGCAGTTTGAAACAAATGCAAAGGCTGTCAATACTCTATTAGGATGTCTATCTCAATTAGAATTCGTCAAGGTTATGCAGTATAAAACTGCAAAAGAAATATGGGACAAGATCGTTCTGAGCTATGAAGGAGATGAACAGGTAAAACGAGAAAAACTTCAAAACCTCAGAATTCAATATGAAAATCTCAGAATGTACAATGATGAAAGTGTGGCTAACTATTTCCTACGAATAGATGAGATTGTTAATTGTATGAAAAACTTGGGTGAAGAAATAAAAGAGGTGGTTGTGGTTGACAAGGTTCTAAGATCTTTGTCTCCTAAGTTTGAATCAAAAGTTTCCGCAATAGAAGAAAAGGAGAATCTACAGAAAATTACCATGTCACAGCTACACGGAATTCTAACCACTTATGAAATGAGGAAAGGAGGACCTTTAGATAGGAGAGAAGCTGCATTCAAGGCTTCAGGCAAAGGAGATTACT
>APFE031420045.1:33386-65689 GCA_000404065.3 Pinus taeda
TGTTTGATAGCCGGTGATGTAGTGTTTGAACTTATTTAGGGAATGGACTACAACTAGGAGCTCCTTTTCAGTTATAGTGTAGTTTAGTTTTGCCTTCGACAAGTTTTTACTTACAAAATATATGGCATAAGGTAGCTTCTCATCAGTTTTCCCTAAGGCTGTTCCTATCACTTTGTTCGAGGCATTTGCATGAATGTGGAAAGGTAGGGCCCAGTTTGGACCTCTCAAAATTGGGGCAGTCACCAGTTTACTTTTCAAGGTATCCAGAGCCTCTTGACAGTTGTCAGTCCATATGAACTCAACATCTTTTCCCAAAATACCAAACAATCGAGAGACTAGCTTATTGAAATCCTTAATGAATCTTCTATAATACCCTGCTAAACCTAAGAAACTTTGAACATCTCTTACCTTTTGAGGGGGTGGGACCCTTCAGATGATGACAATTTTGTCGGGGTCCACTTGTAATCCTTGCTGAGAGATTGCATGACCTAGCACGGTCCCTTTAGTCATTAGGAATTCACATTTTTCAGGACTGAGGGACAGGTTCATTTCAATGCACTTGTCCAAAACTTCTCCCAAGTTAGACAAAGCTTCCTAGAAGTTAGAACCATAAGTGGTAAAGTCATCCATATAGATTTCCATTGCATCATGAACCAGTTGAGCAAATATACTCAATACTGCTCTCTGGAAAGTGGCAGGAGCATTGTATAATCCAAAAGGAAGCACCCGATATGCAAAGGTACGCCAAGGACATGTGAAAGTGGTCTTATCTTGGTCTTCTGGGTTGATTTGGATATGGTTGTACCCACTAAACCCATATAGGAAGGAGAAGAACTTCCTTTCCAGGCCATCTAACACTTGAACTATGAAAGGCAAAGAAAAATGGTCCTTCTTGGTGGCCTTGTTTAGCTCCCGATAATCGACACAAAGTCTCCACTACCCATTTTTCTTTGGAATTAGCACCGAAGGAGAGACCCATTCACTGTCAGAGATAGGGTAGATGAATCTTGCATCCAGTAACTTTTGTAGTTCTTCTTTGACAATTTCCTTAAGGGATGGCTTCATCCTCCTTTGAGGCTGCCTGATTGGTTTGCAATATTCCTTAATGTAAATGTGATGAGTGCAGATTAAGGGGTGCACTCCCTTCATCTCCTTATAGCTCCAAGCTTAATAATCCAAGTGGTTTCTCAATAAGCTACATAGTTCTTTCTCCTGAGAGGTGGATAGGGATAAGTTTACATTTAAGATTCTTTCTTTGCTGAATTCCAAATTCTTAACTCGGATAGAGGTCTGATCAGCCACACAGAGATCAACTAAAGGATTGGCTTGGGTTTCTTCCACCAGCTCTTCTAATGGCAACACACTGGGGGGTGGATTCTAAATCAAGTTTTCAATAAGATCATCTTCGGTTTGTGGCCCCCCCCATGGTAGCTTCCATTGCACACAGTGGTGCGGAATAGACTTCATTCTCATCTTCCTCCTCCAACCGAAGAGGTAAATCATGTTCTAACAAAGGTTGGGCAGGAGGATATAGGACTAGCTGTTTAGACATATGCCCATTCTTGCTTGTCATGTTCCCTGCTCGACAACTGATGTAGGCATTTGCAGTAGCCAACCAGGGTCTTCCCAAGATGAGAGGATACCCAGTAAGCTTTGCCTTTGGTTGGAGAACTAGGAAATCAACAGGGTACTCCTAAGAATTAATGGAGACCATTACATCTTCCACAATCCCCTGAGGGTTCACAATGGAGCAGTCTGCTAACCGTAGTACTGTTGTGGTCTTTCTCAGGGAGCCCTGAAGGTTGAGCTTGAGTATAGTGTCCTTGGTCATCACATTAATGGAAGCCCCTAGATCAATCAGGGTATGGGAGATTACGGTGCCATTGATGTGGACATCGACTACAGGACTTCCAGGGTCTAGATATTTTGGACAAATTACTTTCCCCAACATCAGGTCGGACAGTTGTCCTATGACATTGATAATTGGGTCATCTCTCCTGCGCCTGCCTGGGTGCTTGAAGCACTTCTTCTTGATCATTTTGTTGTATATAGGCACATCCTTTATGGCTTGGAGAAGTGGTATCTTTACACATAATTGTTTCAATTCTCCTAGAAGTTTAGTGTCTTCTGGGGTAGGCTGTGTTGTGCCGGTTCATCTCTCAGGAAAGGGTGGAGTGGATTTTGGTTCACTTTCCTCTTTTTCTTCCTCATCCTCCTTAGGGGGAGGTTGGTTATCTAGGAGAACATTCCCAGATCGGAGTTTAATCTCCTAAATCTCCACAACATAGGTCGAGCATGACGTTTCCCCACTATATACCTGTTGGGCCTATCTATTATTCGGGTTTTGGTTCGGTTGAGCACATATTTGGGGCTGCCTTAGTGGAGCAGGAGGCAATGGTTGCGGTTGAGTAGGTGGTGGAGGCAAAAGAGCGGGAGGAGAGCTGTACTAGGGCCTCCACCCCTGATGAGGTGCATTCCACTGAGGCTGTAACTGAGCATAAGAGTGAAATGAATGAGTAGCTATTTGAGCATGGTATTGAGATGGATAGGACCAAGGAGGGGGTGTGGACCAGGAAGAAGGCATGGAAGTGGTTTGATTGGGGTTGTAATATGTTTGGGATGTCCCTTGCATTCCCTGCTAGTAAGGTTTGGGCCCATGTGGCCTCCTTTGGTTCATGAAATAGAGTGGTTCATTGGCTCTTTCGGTCCCTGTAGGTTTTAACCCCGTACAGAAATTACCTGCATACGAATTCTAAAACACATAAAATAACAATGTGAAAGCATAACACATAAAACACATATACACAAAGATTTTCCCCTGGATCCCAAAATCGGGACTACCAGATTGATTTTTCATTATGTTCCTTTCAATGTTATAATACATATTTATACGTGCCGAAGCATCCAATACCATGGACCAAAAACCATCACGTCCAAAAACATGTGCAAAAATCATGCACAAAACCATAGGTGGGTCCGCCCATCCTAACATAGTGTCCAAATCCAAAATTTTTTGGGGCGCTGCCCTGAACCCCATAAAGTGGGGTTATGGGTACACCTCAAACCCCCCTGTGACCCCCCCTGCTACACAATCAACACAACAAAGGGGGACTCTACCCCCGTCGAACCCCTTGGCTAACTGTGTGGGCTAGTCGTGGAAAGAATATAACACAACCCAACAGTCCCCTGGTATGTAGCTTTAGGTCTGGGCAAGCAAGGGCACTAATTCGTAGAATAGTCTTCTTCACAGACTAAACACACTTCTATAGAGTTCAATGGACATTCATTCCTAGGATGCTTTCTGGTGCACCTAGGACAAAAGATGGCCAAAACCCTCTCTACTTCATCTTGTTTTATTTTGATATGCAAGGTATCCATTTGCATGGCAAGAGTTTGCCTCATCTCGCTCTTGAAATCTTCCAGCAGATTTTCAAATTCACCTCTAAGGGATGAACTAGATGAGGATGTACTAGCCAAGGGTTGACTTCCCTTACCTCTTTTTGTAGCTGCCCTAGAATGGTTTCTAAACACAGTCTTTATGTCATCATAAGGTAGTTCGTAGATGTCTCCCCCAGCCAGCAAATGGAGGGTATCTAGAAGGTCTTTCGGGACCCCTATGAGCAGGACCAACCTCAGAGATTTGGGGTCAAGTGTGCACCTGGCCCTTTTATAATTGAGTTGAAACCTCTCTTCATAATCTTCCAAGGATTCACTGCTTCCCATAATCATTTAGAAAATTTCTTCCTTGGTATCTTTTGACCTACAGTAGTCCCGGTATTTGTTGTTAAAGGCTTGCTGCATCTGAGCCCAAGTTGTGATGATGTTGCCAGGTAACCCCATGAACCAGTGTAATGTTGCATTCTTGAGGGTAGAAGGAAACGGTTTCAACTTCTGCTCATCTTCTGCATAGTCATAGGTTCGATAGATAATAGAAAATTCAAATAGGAAGGTATCAAGATCTTCGGTAGTCAACCCATGGAAGTGAGGAAAGGCTGAGGGACTCATGTTCTTCATTTTAGTGTCTCCATTGGTCTCTTGGATAGGAAAGGTACCCTCTAATCTCTCCTCATTTCCTCTAACGTTTCTATTTTCAGCGATGGTCTCAGGAGGAATGGTTTCTCGCTCTTCTTCTACTATAGGATCTTTGTATATCTCTGCTGGTTCACCTCTAGGTTCTTTTGGATCACTACCACCGAAGAAGAGAGAAGTGTGACTGAGTGATGTGGTGGGGGTGTTGGGTAGGAATTTTCCTTGATTATCTCTGTTCCTACAAGACATGAAATGAAATCTCTTTTTGGGTGATTTTTGTTTTTTTCAGCTTGTACCTGCAAAACTGAAACGGATTTAACAAAAAATTGCAACTAACTGAATTGAACTTGTTGTAATGAAATTGCACAATTGAAATGAAAACAGGAAACGACTAATCTATTTTGCTAAAATGGAAATTGCAGAATTGAAATGAAAGTAGGAAATGACTAATCTATTTTGCTGAAATGAAAATTGCAAAATTGAAATGAAAGAAGGAAATGACTAATCTATTTTGTTGAAATGGAAATTGTAGAATTGAAATGAAAGCAAGAAATGCCTAATCTACTTTTGCAAAATTGAAATGAAACAACTACTCTACGTTTGTAGAAATAAACTACTTAGCAGAATGTTGTAGTAGAAAATATAAGAAAAACAGTAATCACAAAATACTCTGACGCTTCCCCGGCAACGGCGCCAAAAAGATGGTGAGCACTAGTGTTGCAGAAATAATGTTACAATTCATGGGACTTCCTTATTTACTTTTATCACCCTGGTAGTTCGTAACAAACTTGAAAGCGATGGTGCTGCATGCACAAGTACTAGCTCTTACTGCAGGTTGTCACTTGGTCAACTAGCGCAAGATCACTAGGAGCTTAAGCCAACTTCTATGGATTCTGAGAAGAAGATTTTAACTATGATGAAAGAAAGCTAACTCTACAAGGACTATTCTACTTGCAGAAAGAGAAGGAAAACTGAAATGTAACATAAACCTGAACAAACCCTAATTTACCTACTAACCCTACTTTTGCAAGAAAAGAGATGAAAACTGATGAAATGAGTACTTTGACTACTGAAAAGGTAAATTGCATTTACTTAAGCTAATTCTGAAAAGAAATGAGAAGAAAACATCTTTTTGTGCTTTTGAGTGTTTTTATGTGAAATTATTATGCTTGTGATTTATCTGGTTGTGATTTTGCAGAGGTTTGGTGGCGAAAGAAGATGGATTTGGCTTTTGCAGAGGTGGAGGAAGATGTGAAGAAGTCCTAAGATGCCCCTAGTACCCTTCTGAAGACTTCCATAGCGATCGGACTTCGAAAAATCACTCACAGGAAATTCTACAGGAGGTTGTAGGGGATCTACAAGAGGATCTACAGGAGGAGGCCGAGAGCTATTTTTAGAGTTTTGAAGGTGGAAAAATGATGGGAAAGGGGTACTGAAGGCTAGATGAAGGTGCTGAAGTGTCTAGAACTTGTCACGGAAGATCAAGAACGAACGTGATGGTTGGATTTGTTCAAATGGCAAGAAAGAAGCTTATGGAGAAAAAACACAGAAATTAGGGCAGATTGGTGAAATGTTGCGAATGACTTGGGAAATCTATGAGAAGTGAGCTGGAACTTGCTATTTTTTGGATGTCTGGTGACCTGAGATGTCTCACAATAGATCTGCACATTTACTTATCAAAACTGAGCGGGAAAAAACTAGTTGTACTATGAAAACATAATTATCACTCGTTAACCTCATCCTTGACCTAGACACAGAAAATGTTGAACAGTAACCTATGAACAGAAAAGCATGCAGAGAGATATATGGTAAAAGTATAGGAAATGGTTTAGGCAATTGAATTTTAACCAATATATCAATCTTTCCAAATCAAGTTATCACACTAGCAGTTGCATGGAAAAGCAAAAACTGTGTTCTTGGTGGCAGCAGAAGTGCCTTGACCTCAAATCATAGTCCTAGGAAGGGAGAAAGGATATCAGAGCTTGATGTTGGCCTTTTTGAATCTTATTTTGTCACTGCAGTAACCGACTTAAGCAACTGAAACACAAAATAGCTATGCAAACCATCAAAAGCATCCTAATCTAACAAAGTAAAATGAATCTATGTAACATAAATTAACTCATGAACTGAAGCAAAAACATATAAGTACACAGTAAGAGGTGCTAAGCAACTTGGGTTGGGCCCTAACCCAAGAGCATCAACCCTCTGAAAGAGATCAGTGCTGGCTCAAAAACTGTTCATCTTCATTACCAAAAACAATAGTCACATTACATCAACTGTTCTTAAAAGGAACTCGAAAATAAGCTGAACAATGTGTTGCACAAAAGTGCAAAAATTCTACTCAAAACTAGCTAACCTACTGAGGCTCTAAGCCCCCTTATTTATACAAATGGAGTCCTCTAACAGTCCTCCTAAAATCAAGGAATTTGGCTTCCTAGAACTGGAGATAAACAACAGTCCTTCTTTACTTGCTTGGCTGCCCCTTGGAATCATCAATGTGGACCTTTGTGCTCCGAGTTGCTAATCGAGGATTTGAGGAAAGGGGTCATAAATGAAGGAGACACCCCATACAAGTCCTCTTGCCTGTTTTCCTCGAATTTTGGCTGCCATTTGCTCATAAATCCCTTGACCTTGTCCAAAATTGGCCAAAATATCTGCATGAAGCACACATTAGACTACATGGCAAAGTGACTAATCCAATTCACTCTATTAACATAAATATATTAAAAAACATGCAATAAACTAATGAGAATGGTGGATTAAGTTGAAATAAAAGGCAAAATGAGTCCATATAATTACCCATTTCTGAGGCTCATCATATACAACTTCGCATCTGCCTCCTTAGATCCCTCATCATTCTAAAGTTTTAAATTCTGTTGTAAAGGTACTGCTGCAGATTTGCACTAATTCATTCTGAACTTTTCCAATAAGCTCCTGACATACTTACTCTGTGACATAAAAGTTTGTCGAGAATCACTCTAGACTTCCAAACCCAAACAGTAATGTAACTCTCCCAGGTATTTCATCTCAAATACTTGTAACATCTGCTCCTTGATTTCTTTAATGAGATCATCAACATTCCCTGTAATGATTAGATCATCTACAATAAAGAAATCAAAACAATCCTTCCCTCTTTATCAAACACTGTATAAAGATTAGGGTCTTTTTTTCTCCTTTTATAACCATGCTGCAGGAAAAATGAATCAATTTTGTCATACCATGACTTGGGTGCCTTTTTTAGTCCATACAATGCTTTCTTCAACCTGCAAACTAAATGTTCTCCCCTTTGTTTGACAAACCCCTCAGGTTGCACTACGTAGACTTCTTCTTTTAAGTCCCCATTTAAAAATGCAGATTTAACATCTAGCTAGTGAATCATCCAATGGTGTTTAGTAGCTAAAGAAATTATCATTCTGATTGTGTTTAATTTAGGTACAGGGGAAAATGTTTCATCATAATCTATGCCTTCTTGCTGCAAATACCCCTTTGCAACAAGCCTAGCTTTAGACTTATCTATGATCCCATATGCTTTAAATTTAGGCTTATACAACCATTTGCATCCTATGGGTTGTTTTCCTTTAGGTAGTTTAACTAAATCCCAATTTTTTTTTTAGAATTGATTCATATTCCTCTTCCATAGCAACCCTTCATTCGTTATATTGACTAGCTTCTTTATAACTAGAGGGTTCAACAAAATTCATCATACTAGTTATAAAATCATTTTTCCTATATCTTGCTAGCAACTAAACTTTCCTACTTGATCACTTGAGTGGTGGGAGAGCTTCAAACCTTGTCTGATTGTCATTTTCGAGACTTGGCTTGACATCTACATCATCTTCTTTCCCTTCTTGTTGTTGTTGCTACTGCATATTCTCATTGATTTCACCTCATTCATCACTTCCTTCTTCCACCAACGAGGGTACATGCCATTCTTCATTAGCACTCTCATGGCTTCCATCATTAACCTGCTCATGAAAAACTACATCTCTGCTCGCAAACAAATTATGAATATAGGGATTAAACAATTTGTAAGCCTTAAATTATATACAATACCCAACAAAAATATATTTGATGGCCTTTGAGTCAAGTTTCTTTTTATCTTCCTTTGGGATATGGGCAAAGGCTTTGCTGCCAAAAACTCTCAAATTCTTAACTGCAGGCTTATAGCCAAATAAAGCTTCAAAAGGAGTTTTGAAATCTAAACTTGTTGTTGGACTCCTATGCTTTAGATATACTGCAGTATTAATCGCATCATCCCAAAATCTGTTAGAAAGATTCTTACCTTTTAACATACTGTGAGCACACTCCACAAGGGTTTTGTTCTTCCTCTCTATAATCTCGTTTTGTTGAGGAGCATGGGGTATTGTAAACTGCTGTTGTATCCCATCATCTTTGCAATATTTGAGGACACAAGCTTTCTTGTACTCTCCCCCTTGATCCGAGTGGAGAATCTTGATGTTTTTACCTGTCTGCTTTTCAACCATACTTCTGAACTCCTTGAAGTATTCAAAAGTGTTTCTCTTCTTCCTGAGAAAATACACCCATGTAAATTTAGTACAATCATAAATAAATAGTAAAAAATAGTATGCACTGCCTAATGATCTTGTCTGCATATGCTCACATAAATCTGTGTGTACCAGCTTGAGTATATCTCTCTTCCTTCTATCAGCATTCATAGGAAATTCATCTTTGTGCAACTTTCCCAGTGCAAATGCATCACAATCAATATGAATAGGTTTTAAAACAAGAAGACCTTCGATCATACCTCTTTTTTTTAAAAGAAGCAAATCATTGAAGTTAATATAGCCAAACCCTTGATGCCATAAGTCCACTGTAGTCATGGTAGACGATGCCAATGCCTGATGTGGTGCATTTTTTACATTTAGGTTGTAAAATCCTCCCACAAAAATACCTGATGCAATAGGCTTAATACAATCTAACAGGGCTTTAATGACACAATATGATTTATAAAATTCTACCTTGAGATTCTAATAAGTTATAGTAGAAACATAGATCAGATTATTTTTTACCTCGAGTACATACATTACATTATGGATGTGTCTAATATTTCCATCAGGAAAAACAACAGGAATATTACCATAACCTTTGATTTGGTACCCTCTATCATCACCAAGATAGATGTTTGCTCCAATACTGGTCTCTTTGAAGTCTTCAAACAACTATTTGTTCCCTGTCATGCACCTGAGTCCACAAACCAGGTATTTGCTTCATCATCCCTAGTCGAAAGCACAGAGTCAGATATGAATAGTCTGATGTTCTGATTCTGTTCCTCATCAACAAAATGACATGCATGTTTTTTATGTCTCTTATGGCCTTCATCAAGCTTCTTCTTCATGCAATGTTGAGCTATATGGCCAGTTCTACCACAATAAAAACATTTGGTTGCAGAGTCATTTCTATTGAAAGATGTACCTTGAGGCGGGGGCATATTTCTCTGTGCTGCTCTTTTGTGCTACATTTGTCTTTCCTATGAAGGGCTTCTTCTTCACCATTAAGGCCAGATCTGAACTCCAGGGTTTATGAGTCAACCACCTTTCCCTTCGATTTATTTATCCCTTGGATTTATAATATTAATCCCTTTGGTTTTTAATATCAATCCTTTCAGTTTATCTATCCCTTAGGATTATAATATTAATCCATTGGGTTTAATATTATTCACCTTAGTTTATAATATATTGAGTTTATAATATTAATCCCTTGTATTAATAGTATTAATAACTTTGATTTATAATATTGGTCCTAAAGTTCATAATATTAATCTTAAGGTTTATATTCCTAGGGTTTAATGTTATTCCCTTTGGTTTATAATCCCTAGGGTTTTTAATATTAATCCAATGAGTTTATTAATCCCTTAGGTTTATAATATTTATCTTAGGGTTTCTAATATTAATTATAGAGTTTATATTCCTAAGGTTTAATATTAAGCCTAGGGTTTATAATATTAATCTTAAGGTTTAATATAATTCCTTTAGTTTATAATACCTTAGGTTTATAATAAAAATCCATTGGGTTTACTAATCTTAGGGTTTCTATTCCTATGGTTTAATATTAATGTTAGGGTTCAATCTTATTCCCTTAGGTTTATAATATCAATCCCTTGGGTTTGTGGGAAATATTTTCTCAATATGGAAATCAATCATTGTCAACATTGGTCAAACATGGCCAATCATGGTCAATTATGGTCAACCATGGTCGAATGCCACATTGTGGCAAAGATTCTCTCAATATGGAAATCAACCATTGTCAACCATGGTCTAATGTTGCATTGTGAGAAAGATTTTCCCAATATGAAAATCAACCATGGTCACATGTAGCAAAGATTGTCTCATGGTCCAAAGTCCCACTGTGAAAACCATGGTAAACCATGGACCAATGTCACATTATGCCAAATATTGTCTCAATATGAAAATCAACCATGGTCAAGCATGATCCAATGTGTTATTATCACAAAGACTATATTGATATGAAAAACAATCATGGTCAACCATGGTCAACCATGGCCCAACGTCGCATTGTGACAAAGATTGTCTCAATATGAAAATCAACCATGGTGAACCATGGTCCAATGTCGCATTGTGACAAAGATTATCTCAATATGAAATGTTGGGCGTGGGATCCCCCAAGGAAAGTTTTGGGGCTTAGAGCCCAGATTTTGGTCACAAATTGTAACTTTGATGTAAAGACTCCGCATTTTGTGGGCGCGGAGCGCGTAGCTTGTAAAAGATTCATAGGGTTGTCCACCCTGAATTTTGTAATGTAATGTCGACTATAAAGATCTACCCATGGTTTGCAGACCATGGGATTGTATAAATGGAGCGAGGCTCTAAGTAGTTAAGACATCTAAGAATCTAATTTTGGAATAGAAGCATAGCAAAAGATTTAAGGGTAAAGTCGAGTCATTGGGTCATAGAGCAGGAGAAGGATCTACAGCTGAGTGCGCAGAGGCCTAGTAGTCTGCAGCTAAGTGCATGGACCCCTGAGTGTGTAGGGCGAGTCGATTATGTAACAGTTGGAAGCATTAATAAAGAGAAGTTTTATATCATTCCTGTGTATTTATTTCCCATTTTCTGCATTGAATGTATTGGGTATGAATTGCATTTCTACTATTTATATGATGCACAAACATATGTGACTGTGATAATTAAGTGAATGTGAGATAAAATATATGTTTACGCGAAGTTAACTAAGATCTTTAAGACGATAAGTAAGATTTGTGGTGTAATATGGGGAAATAGCGCAGATCGCTACCATAGTATCGAGAAAGTGCCTCAACCCTTGATTAGGACTACGTGAAATGCAAGTATAACATATCGCAGAGGTATTGAATGTCAGGACAGTGCGCGAAGTGACCTTTGTGATGATAGGCACAGTTGGACTAAATCAGCACCTCAGACATCTCAAGAGTACGAAAACTTGGTTCAGGCATCCCCCCATACTACTTCAGGTGAGACTTTAGTCCGCGCTCTGCGGGTTGATGTCGAAAGGGACAGTAGTGTAGGGATTGTTTTGGCTAATTAACTCCGAACTTGGGTCAAGCCCCATCAAGGCAACAAATGGTTCCATTTCTGGGACCAGAATCTGCATAGAGATGTCTGATGTCGTATAATTGGAATCCAACTCAGAAGAAAATTGAAGGTTGGTTGGATAGAAGAATTCATGAGTTCACGGTGCAGGAGAACAAGAACCCATGACTGACAAAAGAAGAGTGGTTAGACTGCTACATGTACAAAGAGATCCACTAAATCTTCTTCTCATCCTTTCCTACTAAGATGTACGAGTGGATCGCAAAGCTAGCAGATAGCCAAGGAAGGTGGAAACTTGACAATCCTATTGTGTGGACCTGAGAGTTAGTGTAAAGGTTGGAAGCATCAGAGGATAAGATCGCGCACATCGTTGATCATTGGCTCGATCGGATCATAGGAGGATTCATTACTGAGTTCGCGGTTGACACCTCAGTCAGCTATAGTGAGGCAGAGCGACGTTTTCTCAAGGCACCACGAGGTAAGTATGTAAAGTCTTTGAATACTTGGATTAAAATGTTGTTGTCCGAAAAGAGGGTTATTTAATTACCTTGATGTTTGGGGCTACGGGAATTGGAAAAAGTTACAGGAATGAAGGAAATAAGGGACCATAAAATAGCCCCTTGATTTCACCTCCGCGAGGGGACAAGGAAGAGCTTGCGAAGGTCTCACCGTGAAGTGTGATCCATCTGATAAGGCAAACAATTATGCGAATACCACCCCCACCCACACCATCACCTCCATCTTCACTCGTACCACCTCCGCCACCACCACGATTCAATATGCAATCACAATGAAGTTTACTATGTTGAAGGAATTGGGAAATGAGGATCCGAACCAATTCTGGTTCGTGGTAAGGGCTGTATGGGAAGTGCAAGGAGTTACATATGAGAATATAAAGAAGGTAACACTGGTTAGTGCCCTTCAGGACCACGCATTGACCTGTTATATCAAGCATTCCAATGATAATCCAAATGCCGGAATCGCATATATCCAAGCAGTGCTAAACATAGAATTTTGCAGGACGAAGTCTGAAGCACAATCGATCATTAGATTTAAAGAGATCACAATGCTACCAGGCGAGACTCCTTGGGAGCTGGATCAGAGGCTGAAATGCATGATTCACAAAGCTAATATGAATATGATGGATGGACAACATCGCGAATGGTTCGTAGCGTCATTAACGCCACATCTGAGGAGGGTGCTATCATAACAGAAGCTAATGACTTAGGCAGAGGACTTAGACATCGTGATGAGGCTGCATGAGACCCCGATGTAGGATCCTAACTTGGGAGTTCAACAGATCCACATGTAGTGGAAGAATTTATGCCTTGAGATGCAGAGTCTGAAACATGACAGGACAACTCGACCAAAAGTACGGGAAGATTTGTGGTGCGTAAAATGCAAGGGACGGGGTCATGACAATGACCACTACCCGGTTTTCGCAAATTACCTCGTAGGAGGAGGGTCGATGCCCTTAAGACCAGAAGTGCAAGTATGACCTAGCGCAACACCTACTTTGTGGTGCGTGATTTTTCAAATAGTTGGAAAACATGGCACAAACAACTGCCATTTGTTACAGAAGTATACACAAAATTCACAACAGTTGTTCTGCAACTTTTTTATGCCAGTGGGACACGATGAGCACACTTGTAGAAGCTATGAGTTAATGATGGATAGAACTCCCACCTATAGAGTTCAGGCCAAAATTCAGCCCCTTGACCAAAATGCAGGAATGGCGCAAACAGGATTTCAGGGGCGCAAACTTGTCCGAGGTGGAGCAGGACCTCGAAGAGGTCACGGACAATTTATATGCTACAATTAAGGAGGGCCAGGACATTATGCCCATGATTGTACGAATCCAACGCACTCATCGTGTTTGTATTGCAACTTTTTTGATCATGAGATAGAATATTTTCCTACACTAATAGCTAGGATACGCGAAAAATGAGTGCTACTGCCTCCCCCGACTCAAAACCTACAGATGATGAGGTCTGAGCCACGCGTGGAAGATCCAAATGTGAACATTGTGCGCCAAAGTGGAATCGTGATAGGAGATGACAAAGGAAAGCAACCAGAGGATAGTACTTGGGCTCGCAAAGCTCCAGCGAAGGAAGTGGAGTTTGATTTGGAGCGTGCTCGGGAAACCTTCATGGAAGCTAAGAAGAGCTTCGCTGATGCCTCCACTTCAGGAATCAAGGATAAATCAGAGCCGAAGATGGACCCATCTATGCTCAAAACATTCTTGGAGACATGTATGAAGCTACTGCGCGATAGTAAGGCAGTAAAATGGTTACAGGAACTCATTAACAGATGCGCTGGGACCATGCCAGGAGAATCGCACATAGTCATGAAGATCAGAAAACACAAGACTAGGACAGGAAGAGAAATGAGTTTAACTGCGCAGATTGGAGAATATGAAATGGACCAAGTAATTATGGATTTAGGATTGGATGCAAACATGCTGTCGAAGCATACATGGGAGCGAATGGGGAGACCTACGCTGCCATGGTCTCATATTAAACTACAAATGGCGAACCAACAGAAAATAATACCGATGGGGTGATTGTAGGGAATAACCATGGACATTGAGGGAGCGAGTGCACTGGAAGATTTTGAAGTGATAGAGATTGTTGATGATAGCAATCCCTACCCCATGCTTTTAGGAATTGATTAGGCCACAGACATGAATAGGGTGATTAATCTGAAAAAGAAAAAAATGATTTTTTGAAAAGAGGTCACTACACGTAATTATACCGCTAGACCCTATTGAAGGATCATGCTATAAGGAGTGGGCGCATGACTATGAAAGTGATGATGATTTGGATTGCGTCTATAAGATAACATTGTGAAACCAGGACTGGGTGAATCCCACCGTAGATGGGCGGATTACATGGGAGCGCAAAAGCTCCTATACTTCGGATTCAGATGAGGAGACAAACTGATGGCAGAATCGGTTACATGAGGTAACTACACTGAATTGCAATATTATGACAAGGTCACTACGTTTCGTATCAAAAGAAGTAGGAGACCTGCCTACTTATGATGGTATAAGTTAGGTAGACACCTTCTTGAATAAATTTGAAAGGGAGGTGCCGAAAAAACAATGCTTCCAGGCCTTGGATTGGGTACTGCGCGCTACACCGGCGAGGTGGTGGGGTACACATAAAGGGAGTTTTGAAGACTAGCGCAATTGTAGGAGAATGATGCACACACGATTTGGGAAGCCTAAGGCGTGATTAACAAATAAGTACAACAGACAGGATAGTTCGTGCGCGCATCTAGCTAGATGGGTGCAGGCATATGGAAAACAACCTATGCGGATGCACATGAACTTCGCGCTGAACTGTATCGTCAATAAGCATGTTTTGGGGGGCCAAACGTGCAAATGGCTCTTAATGTTGGGGAAACATTATGTAGGAAGAACAATCGCACAGAAGGTTCTCCGCATGGAAGCATTCAACAAAGTATGCAACATGCTAAACAAGGTATGCAATGTGCAATGAAGTGATTGGGACTGTAGAAAATTCTTCAAATTCTCTACAAATCTCGCTCCTATGAGACCATGTAGAAAATTTGACAGTAGATTAACACGATAATGCAATATACATCAAAGCAAAATACTATAACCTACTTCTACTATCAATTTGCAGAAGCTTAAAGATCGAGCTAAATAATATAACCAAAAGAAGAAGAATCAATGCACAATACACATGAAAATAATTTGGGGAAAGCTTCAGCTAAAAACCCCACTGTTTGTATTATCATACAAGGTGGAAATACATAGGAATTATACAAATCCTTAGTTCTCACAGCTAGCAAGCTCTCAATACAATGTTCACAGATGCTCACAGGCAATCCTAGCTTCTCACAATCCTTCACCTCTGCCCTCCAAGCTCATATTTCCTTGCACTGTTCCTTTGGGATGATTCTCACCTCACCATATGGAACACCTCATCTACCTAGTGGATGATCTCCCGATCTCACGCACTGTCAGAACTGGGCAATCATCAAGGAATTGATTCCTTCTGCATGCATGAGTTTTCTTTATAGGAAAACACATGTAACTGATAGTACACTGTCCTTGACTTTAATATTAACTAGGTCTTTCTCAGAATAGACATGCATGAGTTTCTGATGAGGGAATATTCAGTTAACTGGAGTACACTAGTTGAGTGCATGCATGCATCAACTGACTGTTAACTCTCTATTAGTTCCTCAAATAGTTTGGAACTAATTTAACTGGACTTAACTCATTAAATTGAGTTAACTAATTACAAATAAATTATAACTCAATCTTATCTCCTTAATTTAAGGGATAACTCTTGCACGACTTCGTAAAGACATCTAACTTGAATTTGTCCAACTAATTAAGTCAAAATAACTTAATTAATTATTTCCAAGTAGCTGTTAAGACTAAATTAGATTTTAATTCACAATTTAATTGAAGGACAAATTAAATTGGAATTTCTGGATTCTATTTTTATCATTTATTGTTGCTATTTTCAACAGGGACCTGCACGTACCCGCGGTATTATGGGCTTATAGGACGACATGAAAGAAACTGATGGGACAAACACCTTTTAGGCTTGTCTATGGAGTGGAAGTTGTAATGCCTATGGAGTACATCATGCCTAGTCTGCACATAGCGGCGCTCACAAATATGACGGATCATGGAGCCTTGGAGGAGAGCCTTGCACAGTTGGAGGAGCTTGAAGAAGAACGGTTTTTGGATGGATTCCACCAGCAGGTACAAAAGCAGTGCGAAAAGGTCTGGCATGATCGACATATTAAGTTGCACACCTTCACGACGAATGATTTGGTGTTGTTGTATGATAGTAAGTTCGATAAAGTCCCAGGGAGGCTCAGAATGCATTGGACGGGACCATATGTTATTAAGGAGATCACAAATGGTGGTGCGGTGTAGTTGGTAAAATTAAATGGCGAACTTTTCCCTGGAAAAGTAAATGGTAGTCGCTTGAAGCGATACACAGATGGCTCGGCTATCTGACTAGCCCACAAAAGCACAGTCTTAGCGCTCCAGGCAGCTAAAAGGAGGCACAGGACTATAAACTACTCTGCCTAGGAGCTGCGTGATGTTTGGACTGTGTGCATTAGCGAAGTGTCATAGGGTCCGTGACAACGTGAGGGTAACTACGCTGCCATGCAAGTTAGCTAGAAAGCGACCATTGTAGTCATTATTCACGATGTGATGCTTGGTCTAAGACCAAATGGAGTGGGCGACAGGCATTTGTGGTGAAATTTATGGGCTACATTCTTGAAAATCTACTGCCAAGTGAGCATTAATGGACCAAATGTGGGGGGAAAGGTCGAATTAAAATTCAAAAGGCATTATAAATTACAAAGGGTTTTCCAGCAAATAACACTTGACTAGTTGATAATTGAGCTATTGTGTGCCCAGAGATTCATGAACCCATATTTGTTTGATCTTTTGAAGTTGAAGGCATTGTTTGAGCACTTACCTAAGCTGTTGAGAGAATTGTGGAATAGAAGTATGGCAGTGCCTGAGGAAGCCATGGATACCGGAGCGATTACCGCTAAAGAGGCTGTGCAGACCATGACAGTAGGAGAAGCCCCAGAAAGTGCCAGGATAGTTGCAGAAATCCCTAAATTGTCGTGCACGCCGAGACCCAAGAAAGACAAGCAGCCTATGGTACTAGTGCTCATGTCCCCTAGAAACCCATTGAGAACTTGGCTTACTATGGAAAAAAAGGGGAAGGCAATCAATTTGGAAGCCAATGAGGAGGAGGAAGACTTTGAAGAAATCTTGGTAGAAGGGGAAGGGGACATAGAGATGGAGGTTGAAACCTAGGGTGCAGATCCTCTGACCAGGCTGGTCGTGTATGTTCCTCCACAAAAGGGGAAAGCAAGGGTGCCCAAAGACCTAGACGAGAGAAAAAGATCTCTACAGACTCTGTTTCTCCCTGACGACATAATTTTTTATGGAGTGCACTTGAGGCTAGTGCCTGTGCTACAATTTTAAGACTAGGATCTCGCGGACCATGAGAAGTTCCCACATTTGGCAATCGCACAGCTAATGCACTAGAAGAAAAACAAATCAATGGGAGTCATAGAGTTGGATCCGCACAAGTGGTTGCGAGGTGTAGAGAAGGCAGTACTGTTAAACCTGCTCTCAGTGCCGCATTACCATCACGCCCCAGCGACTATTTTCGTCATTAGGTAGCTGATCTACCTGGTGCATGATGGGTGCTTGTGGCTGGAGGATCCCATGCCCATCACGGATCAATTGATTCATAGAATTACCGAGCTCACTTGCAAAGGGGAGGACCCAACGAACATCTCGAAGGGTAAAAGTAATGATTTGGCCATCGCGGAGGCCATGAAGAAGAAGTTCAAGTTGGAAAATAAGAAGAGGGGGTACACAATTTCCAGCATCAACAAAGCTGCGGTCAAAGTCACGATGCAGATACTGGCTGGGAAGGTTATGCGGAAGTGTCGCACATATGAGGTGCCCACGCTGGTGGTTGCACTTGCCTCACAATGCACAGAGGGGGTCCAGTTTAACTGGGTAGACTACTTGTGCAGATAATTCCTTGAGAACTGCCACGAGGCGCAAGAGCAGGGAAATATTTTCCGTTATGCGTGACTGTTGTTTTCCATCGTGTTAGTGGCATGGGAATTGCCACAGGACAGCCAATTACCGACGATTGCGCAAGAACTTCTGGAGGCAGCGAAGTACACTTCACTGTGGGAAAGCAAAGATGTGTAGAGAATCAGGGGCAGTAAGATATTCTGGGTGTTCATGGAGATGAACATTAGAATGGGGATTAACCACGAGCCACAGTTATTGCCCATTGTTTATAACAGTCTGCAAAGTTTCATGGAGTTCAAGGTGGACTTTCATCATGTATACATTAGGGTGTGCAAGGGCCTTGCAAAGACATGGAACGAGCTCCCTTATCTGGCAGCGACTGATGTCATCTTCATCGTCCTTCAGTCATGGCCACCGGAGTGGTGTGCTCCAGCTAGCTCCGTAGAGAAGGCAGCAGAAGAGCAGTAGAAGATAGAAGAGAAGGAGTGTGAAGGCCAGAAGTTGCCTTCGCCCGAACATGAAACATATCTAGAGGAAGGTGGCACGGACCCGCAAACGGCATCCACACAGCTGAAACAATAGCACCCAACAAAGCAGGTAGCGCCACGGAAGAAGTCAAAGGCTTCAAAGACTTCTTTCGAATCAATCACCCTCATGGAGAGGGATCTGCATGACATTGGGAGACAGTGAGGGATGTCACCGCGGAGACCCTCCAGCATTTTGCGGAGGAACACCAGATGGTGTTGGGGGCTTTTCGAGCGTAAATAAATGAGTTGCAGGAGTGCACTAAATAGGCTAGTACTGTGTCAACCAGCCTCACGCTAGGCATGACAGCGGCTGATGAAATTTTGTGCGCCCGAATGACCAACACTAAAGTGCTACAAGAGGGCGCACTTGTGATAGAAAATGAGGCCGACAGGCCTATGGTCAGCAAGCTGAAGGGAGTCGGGATAAACATGGTTGCGCTCCCTTTGAAGATGCTCTATGTTTTATAGGATGGAGTTACTACAAAACTACGAGCCAGGGAGGGTCTCGCACTCTAGGTCATGAGCAGGCAGTGCATCAATATTGAACAGTCGAGCTTGTAGCACGACGAGGTAGTGGCGCAGAATTGACAGCAAGTATAGGTGGTTGAGGAAGCCTGCCAGATGGTTTCGGAGCTGGCCATCCAAGCAGAGGAACTAGTGGAGGCACACATTCAGAAACTAGCAGCAGGGGTGTGTGAGGCGAAGGAAGAGATGGCCAAGGTTCAGCTAGCGCTGAACCTACAGATAGCCGAGCTACAATTGAGGGTGCAACCTCCGAAGCTGCTGGAGGTCAAGGAACAGCGCGCTAGCGCGATTACAGCGGCAATATCGGAGGTCAACAGTGCAGTGAAAGACTGCACAAAACTGTTCGAAGACTCATTCGAGGTTCTCACTACTCTACAAGAGGACCCGAACATACAACATCTAGAAATAGAGGCACGTGAGCTACAATAGAATTACGATGAAGTAAAAGGGACCGCGCAGACAGTTTCGCTTACATAAAGGATCGTGCGAATGCAGCAGGCGAAAGCACTCAAGGAGCAGGTGGATGCTGCTTGACACAAGGAAGTTGTTTTGAAGGTGCACTTATAACCGTGGATTGATGAGGCTTTTGTCATTACATCCTATATTGAAGCAAAGCTCACGCAGATGCAAGTAACACAAGAACAGGTTCAGGGAAGTAGTTCAACTACAGTGGTTTCTGAACAACGCATCCAGGAAGTGAAGTAGGTAGCCGCTCAGTGCGTTGTCGATCTTGCAGCAGTCCAGGTAGAGTTGGGAGGTCTTTGCATGCAGATCTCCGCACTGACAAAGTGACTCGAGGGCGAGTCACGATGTTTATGTTGGGGGCATGTTGGGCGCGGGATCCCCCAAGGAAAGTTTTGGGGCTTAGAGCCCAGATTTTGGTCACAAATTGTAACTCCGATGTAAAGACTACGCATTTTGTGGGCGCGAAGCGTGTAGCTTGTAAAAGAGTTTTAGGGCTGTCCACTCTCAATTTTGTAATGTAATGTCAGCTATAGGGATCTACCCGTGGTGCGCGGACCATGGGATTGTATAAATAAAGTGAGGCTCTAAGTAGTTAAGACATCTAAGAATCTAAGGATGGAATAGAAGCATAGCGGAAGATCTAAGGGTAAAGTCGAGTTGTTGGGTCGTACAGTAGGAGAAGGCTCTGCAACTAAGTGCGCAAAGATCTAGTAGTCTGTAGCTGAGTGCATAGACCCCTGTAACTGAGTGCACAAGGCGAGTCGAGTCTATAACAGTTGGAAGCATTAGTAAAGAGAAGTTTTATATCATTCCTTTGTATTTATTTCTTGTTTTCTGCATTGAATGTATTGGGTATGAATTGCATTTCTATTGTTTATATAATGCGTGAACATATGTAACTATGATAATTAAGTGAATGTGAGATAAAATATATGTTTACGCGAAGTTAACTAAGATATTTAAGATGATAAGTAAGATCTGCGGTGTAATTTGGGGAAATAGCACAAATCACTGCCATAGTAGCGAGAAAGCATCACATCCCCTGGTTAGGGCTGCACAAAAGATGATTCAACAGATCGCGTAGGTATTGAAGGTCAGGATAGTGCACAACGTGACCTGTGCGAAGGTAGGCCATGGTCCAAAATTTCATTGTGATAAATATTGTTTGAATATGGAAATCAATCATGGTTAAACATGATCAACGATGGTCCAATGTCACATTGTGACAATGATTTTATCAATATGAAAATCAACCATGGTGAACCATGTTCAAACATTACATTGTGACAAAGATTGTCTCAATATGAAAATCAACCATGGTTAACCATGTTTTTTTTGGGTTTATGACATTTATCTTAGGGCTTATATACCTTGGATTTATAATATTAATCCCTTGGGTTTAATATTATTCCTTTGGGTTTATAATCCCTTGGGGTTTTAGTATTAATACCTTGGGTTTATAATATCAATCCCTTCGATTTATAATCATGGTAAACCATGGTCCAACATCATATTCTGACAAATATTGTCTCAATATAAAAATCAACCATGATCCAATGTCACATTGTGACAACAATTGTCTCAATATGAAATTCAAACATGGTCAAGCATGGTCAAGCATGGTCCAATGTCAAATTATGACAAAGATTCCCTTAATATGAAAATCAATCATGGTTAACCATTTCTAGCCATGGTCCAACATCACATTGTGATGAAGATTGCCTAAATATGAAAATCAATCATGGTCAACCATGGTCCAACGTCGTATTGTTACAAATATCATCTCAATATGAAAATCAACAATGAACAACCATGGTCAACCATGTTTATTTTACCATTTATAATATTTATCTTAGGGTTTATATACCTTGGGTTTACAATATTAATCCCTTGGGTTCAATATTATCCCTTTGGGTTTTTTTGTTAATCCCCTGGGTTTATTATTCTTTTGGGTTTATAATATCAATCCCTTGGGTTTATTAATATAAGCATTCATATTCCTATGGTATAATATTATTCATAGGGTTTATAATATTAATCGTAGGATTTAAAATAAATCCCTTGGGTTTATAATCATGATCAACCATGGCCCAATGACACATTATGACAAAGATTGTCTGAATATGAAACTCAACCATGGTCAACCATCATTAACCATCATCAACCATGGTCAATCATGGTCAAGCAAGGTCCAACATCACATTGTAACAAAGATTGTCTCAATATGAAGATCAACCATGGTCAACTATGGACAACCATGGTTAATCATGGTTAACCATGGTCCAACATCATATTGTGACGAAGATTATCTCAATATGAAAATCAATCATGGTTAGACATTGTGAACTATGGTCCAACATCGTATCGTGACAAAGATTGTCTCAATATGTAAATCAACCATGGTCCACCATATTTATTTTAGTGTATATAATATTTATCATGGGGTTTATATACCTTGGTTTATAGTTTTTATTTTAGTGTTTCTCATAGGATTTTCTAAATATCAAAACCAATAATTATCAACCATGGTCAATCATGGTCAACCATTATCCAATGTCACATGGTCACAAATATTGTCTCAATATGAAAATCAACCATGGTCAAACATCACATTATGATGAAGATTGTCTCGTTATGAAATTCAATCATGTTTAACCATGGTCCAACATCATATTATGACAAGGATTGTCTCAATATGTAAATCAACCATGGTCAACCATGTTTATTTTATGGTTTATATACCTTGGGTTTCTAATATTAATCCCTTGGGTTTAATATTATTCCCTTCGGTTTCAGTATTAATCCCCTAGGTTTATTATTCCCTTGAATTTATAATATCAATATCTTGGGTTTATTAATCTAAAGATTCATATTCCTATGCTATGATATTATTCATAAGGTTTATCATATTAATCCTAGGTTTTAATATAAATCCCTTGAGTTTATAATCATGGTCAACCATGGTCCAACATCACTTTGTGACAAATATTGTTTCAAAATGAAAATCAACCATGGTCAACCATCATCAACCACGGCCAATCATGGTCAACCATGGTCCAATGTCATATTGTGACAAAGATTGTCTCAATATGAAAATCAAACATGGTCAACTATGGTCAACCATGGTCCAATGTCACATTGTGACAAATATAGTCTCAATATGAAAATTAAGCATGGTTAACCTTGGTCAACAATACTCTAATGTCGCATTGTGACAAAAGCTGTCTCAATATGAAAATTAACCATGGTCAATCATGTTTATTTTACCATTTACAATATTTGTCATAGGGTTTATATACCTTGGTTTATAACATTTATCTTAGGGTTTATCATAGGATTCTGCTAATATGAAAATAAACGAAGGTCAACCATGGTCAACCATGAACTAAGTTCAACCATGAACTAAGGTCAACAAAGGTCAACCATGGTCAACCATGAAAAACTAAATTCGAATTTAATTATATATATATATGAACTTTTGGGTATTCAAACAATGAACTAAGTATTTTCGGGGTTTCTCTTGGCGTTGAATTTTATGTTAGATTTAGTAAAATTCACTAGTACATATGGGTGGAAAATCGGACGTTTTATTGTGATAGTTCGGTCGTGCTGTTGGATTTTACTTGAATTTTCTTTTAAATCCACAACTTTCATCAAATATATGATGGACACAATTATCATCGGATATTCTGTAATAGGTTAGTAAGATATCTAACACTAATTATATTTTGAGGGAAATTGAGTGTTTGCTTAATATCCCACGAACATTCACCTTTTGTCAGAAATACGACATTTGACCATATCAATTATCAAATAAACTTAATTTAATACATATAAAACTCTATAAATAACTATTTTAAGCATGAATTTAATTCGTTTACATTTACACCACTACCCATTTTTTCTTTATCCTCATGTAATTTGTGAGCTTGATGATCCAAATCTTTGAAGTCCTTGAAAAAACTCCAACAATCAAAGAGAAAGCACTAGCTGGAAAAAGCGTTGTGAACCGTCGGCTCAAGGCTCGAAAAGGCTCTACGAAATCAGTTTCCATAGGGTGAACAATACGTTTCCCTTGGAAAAATCAGTAAAATCTGTTACTCCAAAAGCATCGTTCAAGTATGTGTGAATTAGAAGGTTTTCACATTGAAGCCTTTAAATTATTAAACATCTCGAATCCTAGTTGCGAATTTTGGTGGGGTTTCAATTTTTTCTGTGTTTAATCTCAGGAAAAATCAAACCAGTAAAATTTCATACACCCAATGATGAAATGATCCACTTGTCGATTTTAGTAAAATTAAGGAAGCGAGCTCGGGAAATTCCAAATTTTTATTAGGGTTTAAATTATATAGTTTTGTACTATTGACATCCAGTTGGAATTGACACTCCATAATTGGAAGATCAAACCCAATTCTTTGATTGGATTTTCTTAGAGAGTTTTTTCTTATATGAGAGTTATTCCTTGATCCCCATAGTATCCCTGGTTGTGACTGAAAGAACTTGTGTGTACATTGTATGATATTCCAATGATATTGAGACATTCTGAAATTTAATTATGTAAATAATTTATCATCTTGTTTACATTTATTGTTTATTTCTCCATGACTATAAACTTGTCCTGACTATAGGCATACACATATAGGATGCTAGTTTCATTCTTAAGTTTTTGGTTCCTTATCATAATGGTGTATTTTTCTATAGGCATAATTGAATGAAGCTGATTCTCACTAATAACTTTCATGACACTTCGTGCATGCTGATTTGGTTGGTTTCATTTCAAGGCCTTAATTTAATCATTAATAGAATTTTGATTTTGATATTTCTTGCATTTTTCCATTGAGAATGATACTTCTACCAATTGAAAATGTTTCCTATGAACACCATGAATATCTCTCCCTTCTTCTTTGATAGAGACAAAGAAAATAAAAAAACTAATGCCAGGGGGGCAACCCAGTATTTAATATTCTAAGTCACTGATTTGTTGGGTCATAAAAACAAACAAAACTAGACCAACATTGGTAGTCAAGAGAACAAAAATTGGAAAAGGGGGGTTTAGGTCGAGAGTCCAAATTCACATAAAAGCACTTCAAAATTAAATCCTTTTTTGATAAGCTATAGTCCTAAAATGGACATATAATTCAAATGATTTATGGAAGCCTGGGGTCTCTCCACATTTTGTATCTGGCATCACAGCTTGTCACAGTATCTTTGACAATATTCACCCCTAAACCACTTTTTTCATATTTCCTCTCCAATTGGGAGAAACTGATTATCATATTTCTTCGTGGCTATTGAGGGTGGGGCACTTTTCTACTGGAGTTGCAAGCATCTAACCCCTAGTGCTTTGGAGATTGTTTACATTTGGATAGGTGTGAAGAATACATAAGTGAATTACTGCTTTTTGAAATTAATTGTTGAAATCTAACAGTGAGGCCACATAAAGATCAAACTATTTCTATGATTCTAGATGTAGTAGAGGATCTCCACTTTCAATAATTTCCATGTAGTGTGAAATGGTGACAGACCATTCTGTGGTAATTCCTAGATGTTTGAAAACCAATATAAGTGGGAGTCTAGGAGGGTTTTGGCCGAAGCATTGATTCAAATCCATGAAAGCAACTAAGTTGAAGAATGAAAAGAGATGTAGAGCCAACTATTCCATATGACAAATTATATAATGTGGGACAACCTTTATCTGTTAGAGATATCTTGATATAAAAGGGAACACGCTAAGAAGGCCTTTTTGAGCTATAGGGAAATTTTCCACAAATAGTTGAATTATGATATCCATCTCCAATAGGAACCACACATTCCCATATTTTGTACAATTTTCCAGTTACCTAAGGACCCTTAAAGTACTATAAAGGTGAGCATCAGTGATAGAGGATAAGTGTGGAGAACTTCTATATCCAATCTCTCCAAATACTCTCATAACTATTCATTGCTATCTTGGCAAGTGTATAACGAGATAATAGGTCAGAAAATTTTTGACGTAGTTTTCAGATTAAAAATTTTCTCAATCTTTTCTAATTGAAGGAACCCATATATCTGGTAATCATACACATTGGTTAAAGGCTCTTTTTACCGAGTCTATTGATATGAGACCAAGGATCTTTGACAAATCACTTATTATTAAGATAAAAAAAAATGATGCACCATATAGACAACTTGTTTGCAATATATCATGTGGTAGACATCTTCCATCACAGAAGAAATGTTTGCACAATGCATTCGTGTGACACATCTAGGGATTTTGTTTGGCCATTCTAGGTTGTAGAAGATTTTTTTAGCTTTTGTTTCCCTAGATGAGCTTGAAAATCCATATAGTAGAAAAGGTTGCACCTTACTTGGTAAGATGAGTGAAGCCAACTTCCTCATTCCTGCTAAGGCAACAAAGTCCCATTTCAATATGGTAAGGCCCATTTTTCCCTCTCTAGGTTTTGATCAGAACTTAGAAGGTTATGAAAAATTTGTCAACAAACTATGTCTTTTGGAAGGGAATTGGAAATGAATACAGTGTAGTGAAATTATCTTGATGAGCCACATATTGGTCATGCTCAAAGTGGTAAATCAACCATCAGTAGCCATCACATATCATACCGATTCCATAGGGAAACCTTTTTCTAATGGATGTTAAAAGACCAGAAGGGTTTAGAGGTGGTTTTGAAGGATAAATTTAATTTTCTTGGAAAGGTCTTTATCTATGATTTTCAAATACAATTGGAGGTCAGTTTAGGGTCACTTAATTTAGGTATGATATTAATATTTTTTGTATTACCAATTGATCATGATGTCAATTAAATTGCATCTTAAAACTTATTTTCAACTTTCAGCAAGATAGGCCCAAAGAATTCCCAATTGGTTTTGTAGTGTTCATAGGGAATTCTATCTATTCTTCAACTTTTTCCATCAACAATGGTATTTAGGGTCATGTTAAATTCCTCTGGTGGGATGTCCAAATCATAAACCTCTTTATCCACGTGATAAAATTTGGAAGGGACAACTTGTAAACATTGAGTCAAGACCTCTTCATTAGACTTCTTATTAAATTGTTGGATGTGATATCAGTTTCACATAGGCTACAAGCTTTTGAAAAATCTCTTTATTCTTAATCAGCCTGCATTTCTTAATTTGAATAGCTTTGATGTCTTCAAACTCCTCTTGTGGTTGAAGATCCATAAAAAGCATTTGGTGCATTTATCCATGTCCCTAAGTCTTATGGAGTTTGGCCCTAATTTGTACACTTTTGGATTTTGTACACTTAGCATTTCCGAGGACATGCCTCGATCATGGTGCTTGTTTTGCATTTCAAGATAAAATGGGTTTGCTTTCAAAGCCAATCCAACTAACGGTAGGTATTATCGTTATTATTATTATTACAAATACATTTATTATTATTGTTAGGAGTGATATTATTCAAATTATTACACATGTTAAGAGAATTATTAGTTTTATTATTATTATTATTGTTGTTGTTGTTGTTAGAGGTATTATTAGCAAAATTATTAATAATGAGGGGCTTATTATTAATTAAATTATAATTAGTAAGAGAGTTACAATTGGAGAGGATACTATTAGAGTCAGATAAATGAAGGGGGGAGGAAAATAATTGGGGACTTAAGGGAACACGATTAGAGCTAGAAAACAAGGAGATATTAATATAATCAATAATATTGTTAGGGTTATTTTTAGTAAAAAAATTATTTGTGATGGAATAAAATGGATCAAGTGGGGGAATATTAGAATCATCAGGTGAGGATGAGGGGGATTTTAGGTGGGATGAGGAATTAGAAAAATTCAACATTCCAATGGTGGAGGAAGACGGATTAGAGGGGAAATCGTTCATGGAGGTATCAACAATAGTAGGAGGAGGGTTGACCAGGAGAGGGGTTGAGGATTGATAACAATAAGAAGGATGGAATGAAAGGATGGTATGTGCAGAGGTTTTCTTCTCTCAGTTTTACCGTCACTGCTTTTCTTCTATGAGGTTTCCTGTCAACACCACCAGAAGCCAGCTTCAAACAATGCAATAACTATAAAAGGATAAAGAAATAACGTGAATAAAAAATTGATTTATTTGTGGATGGAAAAATATAACCTCACCATGAAAACCATATTTCTTTTGAAATCTGGACGAAGTCCCTGTTTTAACCTTTAATCATGGGGTTCGTGTTGTTTGTCGTTGTCATTGAAGTTGAGTTACCTCACTGGTTGCTTGGTTTCTATTCGACTATACCCTGTGGTTTTCTATAGTGCTTGAGAAAGGCTAAATCCCATCATTTTTTATTGGAAGGCTAAATCCCATCATTGTCATTGTTATTAGATTTAATTCAGGTCTTACCAAATTTGTCATTTTTGTTGTCAATTGTTTTAGGCTTTTAGGGTTGGTTTTGGAGTTTTTGGGGCTAGTTTCGATGTTGTGCCTGTCGAGAAAAGGCTTCTTCTATGGAAAGTTGTGTTTTTCTATGAAATATAGTTTGGAACTTGCTAGATTTACTTGTGGCCCAAAGGAATTGAAGCTTCTTTCTTGGCTGATATCTTGGTAAGGAAAATATTGGGTGTTCTTGATTTGATTGCAGACATCTCTTTGAATAAATAGAAATTACCTTATATGTTGTTATATATAAAACCTGTGACCTTATGTTTCTCACACCTACTTAAGATATAGACCCACAAAATTGATTTGGTATGCTTTTATGGGTCGTACTTTATTTTTTATATGCATTTTAAAAATTTGTTTACATGATTTGAATTTTTTTGACCCCAAATACTACCTAAACTGGCTTTCTCTATTCAACTATCCTTTTTGTGATTGGGAATAAATGGAAATGCCATTCTTTTCCCTCAATTGTTTATATATGTTTCTAGAATTGAGAATTATAGTCGAACATGTATTTTCATGCCATCGGAAGATCAATATGGTGAAGGTCATAGCATGAAGGAGTCACCATTTGGTTTTGTCAATTAGAATATGAGAAGCCGAGATCATAATTGGCTAGGAATCACTTATATCAACCTGTTGCACACCTCCCTCAATAAAGTGGAAACAAGTTTGGAGAGCCCTTAATTCAAGGGTATACATGAAATATTTGGGATGAGGTTACCAAATGGTGAGTGACACAATCTGTGGCTGCCTTCTCTCCCATTGCTTATTATCAATCAGAGTCAAAGTAGGTGGTTTTGAGTTTATCTCTATATCTTTAGGTTCGATCCACTCTCCCTGCGATGGATTCGTAGTTAGAGGCTTTGGTTGGTTTGATCTGTTTGAATCTCCCAACCCCGATTTTAAACTTCACCTGCATTTTTAGGGTGGTTTTTTATTTTTATTTTCAATTTTCATTGGGATTTCATTCTTTTTATTTATAAATTATTTCAAGCAGTTGAAGGAGGTCGTACTTTCTATGTTTTCCAATATCAAAGAGCAGAGATAAAAGTTCTATCAAAGAGAGAGAGAGAGAGAGAGAGAGAGAGAGAGAATGGCATAGATACAAGTCCAACTCCAAAACTCTATTGTTTCATAGTAGCAACAGGTTGTTGGGAATGGCAGAAACAATATACTTAATCAATTCATATCAATGTTTCTATATGTGGGGAATCTGGACCTCAATGTTATCGATGGCTAGATTTATGGGATCTTCTAGTAGATTGGTCTCGTTCTCTCTGTTCACATCTGTAGAGATTTCAACACAAGGAGTTTTCTTAGATATGCCTATGTCAATTATGGCAGTGATGAAAATTCCAGCAAGGATTTTGATTTGTTGAATTTTATGCCTCTTAATGTAAAGCCCATTCAGATAATGTATTCACATCGTTATCCCAACAGATGCAAGAGTGGATCAACGAACATGTTTATTAAGAGTCTTCACAAAGCAATAGACATTAAATTTCTCTATGATACTTTGTCTATGTTTGGATTTATTCTATCTTTTAAGATTGCAACATACATATTGGGGCAATCTAAAGGATATGGATTTGTGCAATTTTCCTACTAGAATGTCAATGAGTAATTTAGAGCCTCATTCAACTTCTAATCAATAGATTCTATTCCTAATACAAAGCTAGATAATTTCTGTTGAAGGAAAGATGATGTCTTCATCAGTTTTGCAGATATGTGCCTGTAGCAGCTAGAGGATATACACCCATTTGGAGTTAGTTCCGGATTTTTGTAGTGTACAGTCAGAAAAACTGCATCATTTTTTATATTAGAGCAACCCCAAAAACATCCCAAAGGGGAATCCATTTGAACTGGGAAAGGAGAAGCATGGGGAATGTTTCACTTAGAATGATGCAGATGAATCACTGTGAAGACGAATGGTAATCAAAGCCCAATTCCAGTAGGATGAGTCAGAAGATAAACAAGAGAATGTGAGAATCCCTGTTGTAGGTGTTAATCCCACATAAAGTTAGCATCCATGGGTTCATGTAATTATTATCAAAACATTATCTTTTGATTTACATTTCTTGTTGTTTAGTTAATTTTCTTAGTAGGAGTAACGAAGAAGTTGCCACTGCTACAAAACTTCTGTGGATCCATGCATTGACACGTAATTCACACGTTGTTATAGAATTGGTGCACTGTTATAGAATTGCTAAAGACAAATGCATGAAAATTAATTGGGATAGTCAAAGCGAGATTCACCATGCACTACCTCCCGAAATTCATTGAGACAACTCAGGGGGAAGTGAAGTGCCACTAAGATTGTTGGAATCCCATGTGAAATTGACAGTTTGAGGGTTGGTTGTAAATCTTCTCCAACTGAAGAGAGTTGAACTTTCTCTTCTCCAACAATTTTCAGTTGGAGAAGAGAAATTTCAACTCTAACTGTATAATATAATAAGGGGTTCGGCTCCAACAAACTAAAAGAAGAAGAAAAGGTTAAATACCAGCTCATGTTTAGAGCAATATAAGACTGATCGATAGTTTGATCATACTAGAGTATAAATTGTTGAGAGACTACAACTTCCAGATTGCATTTAACAAGCCCAAATTAACATACTATTCAATACTGTTGAACACCTAATCCTCTATGGGTTGGTGTAGAATGTGAAAAACCATGAGAGTCCAAGAGACCTTGGGATGTGGAACCCAACGGTCACACGAATGTACTATAAATGTATATCATTGTCAAATAATAGATACAATCTCATGCTTATCTTTCCTATTTTGTCTCTGCCATGTGTGTGTTTAACATGGTATCAGAGCGGGTACCTTCCTAACCTGCTCAATCTTATGTGAGCCACTAGTTTTGTGGCATTAGTGTGAATTTCAGCTCTACCATCTATTGTTTTGCTGCCATTCTCAGACTGGCATGCAAAACGATCCTCCTCACTGTGCACGTACTCTAATGCTCTGAATTTTGTCTAAAAACCTTGGCACCCCTAGAACTGTATTTTTAGTATGCTATTGCTATGCATGCGCTGTTGTGTCCTGTTAGATAACAATTAACGCCTTTGAAACAGTCTATCGGCCAACCCATGATCGACATATACAAATGAACGATACTGACAAAAAGGTTGTTTAGAGGAGTTCATTGGTTTTGAGATGGATATAATGTCACCCACATGCATTTTAGTCCGGTTTGTGGTAACCAATATTCATATTTGATATTCCTTCCCTCCACTCTGCCATTCTCACAGTAGGTCAGTCTCGTGCACCTTGGTTTGACATTCATGTATGGTCATTTTGTGTTTGTGTAATAGTAGTTTCTCTTTAGTCTACCATCCATCTCGGCTCACGTTGGAAGGATAAAAGACAAGGTCAAACGTTGCTTTCATTGTGGCGGATACTTGGATTTCCCTCCTGTTCAAAGTGAAATGCAACATTGAGGAGCCTGCAACAACTCCTTACATGCGTTGGTTCATATGCATATGCTGGTCAAAGCATTCAGGTGGACTGGCTAAGCGTTTCTTCCTGCGTCCGGTCAGCTCCCTTGGCAAACTGGCCAACGTGTTTCGAGTAAACCCCATCGTGGAAATTCATCGTCAGACAGCGAGTCCAGCTCGTCCTTCGCCCTCACCCTGTCCTTATTCCGAGCCCTCGTTTTTGACTTCTCAGAAACAACAAAGGTCGTGAGTTCATCTTTGCCATTTCAAGTTGACGTAATCAAGGTTCCTATTTTGAGACTGCTGCAGTAGCCTAGCGCAGATGGTGTTTATGAGGACACCAAGTAGTCCACCGTACGGACGTCCAAACAGTCAGCCCTTCGTCGAGGTGAGTGTGGATTACAACCGGCTAGATTGCGTGTCCATGGCCTAGTGTGTTTGAGCCTTGTTATGGTATGCACATTGAGCCTTGAAAGGTCACGCATTGAAATTTTTGAGGTCGTGGTTTTAAAAGCGTGTTGAATAGTCATCATGTGTGGTGAATTCACTCCATATATATACGATTATATACAATATGATAGCTTCACTACATATGGGATGGAATCCATTGGAAAGTGCATTGAAGTTTTTAAATACCTTTAATGTGGGCATATGACAACCTTTAAATGATTGTTTTATATATGAGTTGAGTTTTTAAAAGGGAGCCTTATGATATAGATAATGGTGGATATATATATTTTTCATACATATTAAATTCGAACCTTGGCTCATATGTTGAGTGACATGTTTTGAAGACCATAAAACATAAGCACGTTGGCC
>APFE031420065.1:0-27649 GCA_000404065.3 Pinus taeda
TGTTGCTGCTTTCTACTTTCCCATTTGCCTGTGGGTGATATGGGGTGGTCATTTTATGTTGAACATGATAATTGTTGAGTGTTGCCGCTATTCTGTTCCCAGCAAATTGTGGCCCTCCATCTGTGATTATCTCTCTAGGGAGGCCATAGCACACAAATAGATGGAGCAGGAACTGTATAACAGATTCTTCTGTAGCTCTGGGCAAGGCTTCTGCTTCAACCCACTTGGTGACATATTCTATTGCCACCAAAATGTATGTTTTTTTGTTTGATGGTGGGTTGATTGGTCCCACGAAATCAAGAGCCCATCACTCAAATGGTTCGATGACTAACTGTGGTTTCAAAGGCATCTCATCCGAGTGACTAGGGTGTCCCGCTCTCTGGCAACTGTCACATGCCTGGACAAATTTCTTTGCATCTTTAAAAGTTGTGGGCCAATAATACCCTGTATGTAATACTTTATGTACAGTCCTGCGATCAGAAAAATGTCCACCACATGGTTGGTCATGGCATGCTTTCAATATATCAAAAATTTCATCTTGTCGAACGCATCTCCTGATTTGCATGTCTGCCCTTGTGTGAAACAAATAGCCCCCAATCCAGGAAAATCTGGTACCTCGCTGGACAATCTGTTTCCGCTCATTAGGGGTTAGATGCTTTGGTAACTTACCTACTGCTAGGTAATTGGCAACATCAAAATACCAGGGTGTTTGAACAACAACAGCAAAGAGATGCTCATCAGGAAACTGATCTTCAATTGCTGCTGCATCGACTGGTTTTGGCATTCTTGAGAGGATATCGGCTACCGGGTTCTCTTTCCCGGGTCGATCCTTGATTGTAATGTCAAACTCCTGCAATAAAATCAGCCATATAGTTATTCTGCCATTTGTGACAGGCTTATTTTCTAAATATTTTATAGCAGAATGACCTGTGTACAAGATAACAGGATATCAAGTGATGTAATGTCTGAATTTATTGATAGCATGTATAACAGCTAGAAATTCCTTTTCAGTGACAATATAATTTAATTCAGCAGGGGATAGATTTTTGCTAATGTAATAAATTGCATATGGTTTTCTATCCTCCTCTTGTCCAAGGACCGCTCCAATGGCTATATCTGAGGCATCAGATGATATCTAGAATGGCAAATCCTAATTTGGTCCCCGAAGGACTGGGGCTGTAGATACAAGATTTTTCAGATCGTTGAAAGCACGTTCACATTTTTCTGTCCAAAGGAAATCAATATTACCAGTTAGTGCATACAATGGTGCAGCAATACGTGAATAATGTTCTATAAATCTTCTGTAATAACCAAAGAATCCAAGAAAGCTACATACCTCTGTTTGAGTAGTAGGAGTAGGGATAAGAAAAAGTATTTGGATTTTGGCTGGGTCTACCTGAATGCCGGCTGGTGAAATATAGTGTTCTAAAATAAGTCCTTCTGTCATCATCATGTAGCATTTTTCATGGCTTAAACAAAGCCTGGTAGCTATGCAATGTTGTAGGACTTTTTCTAGTGTTTCCAATGCTGGATCAAACTCATCTCCGTATGGAGTAAAGTCATCCATATAGACTTCCAGTTGTCCATTTATTAGATCTGCAAAAATGCTAAGGATAGCCCTTTGGAATGTGGTAGGGGCATTACATAAACCAAAAGGTAAAACTCGGTAGGCGAATGTTCCCCAAGGGCAAGTAAAAGTAGTTTTGTCCTGATCTTCAGGGGCAATCTGTATTTGGTTATACCCACTGAAGCCGTCGAGAAAAGAAAAGAATTTCTTCCCTGCCAAAGTGTCCAATACTTGATCGATGAATGGAAGAGGAAAGTGATCTTTCTGCGTTGCCTTATTTAGCTCTCTGTAATCCACACAGATTCTCCACTTCCCATTCTTTTTCGGTACCACCACAAGCAGGGAGACCCATTTACTATCAGAGATAGGGTAGATGAAGTTAACATCTAAAAGTTTTTGAAGCTCAGCTTTTACTACTTCTTTTAGATGAGGATTTAGTCTTCTCTGAGGTTGTCTAACAGGTCTTGCATCATTTTCTATGTAGATGTGATGTGTACATAATTGAGGATCAATTCCTTTCATATTAGGTAATCCCATGCAAATGCGTCTTTATATTTTGTTAAGATGTGGATGAGTTTTGTTTCTTGTTCGGGTGTAAGGTTGGCGTTAATGTTTAAGGTATTTCTAGGTTTGATTTCCACAATTTTACTATGTGCAACTGAAGTGACAGGGATTGTGTGATCATGTGCATCTTTCAGAGGTTCCTCTTCTACTTCGTTATCAAATGCTTCTTTTATCATATGACACTGGGTACGAGATGTGAGTTCAGTTTGACTAATAAAGTTGCTGATGGCATCATCTTCTGTTTGGTCTTTGAATTCTAGTGCTTCTTGTATAGTTAATGGAGATCTAATGTTGTCAGTAAGATATGACACAGGGTGCCTATTAGTTTTAACTATTGTGATGCTTGGCTGCGCTGGGGGATATAGTACTAAATTCTTGATATCCGCCCCCTTGGTTATGATCATGTTTCCTTGCCGACAACCGATATAGGCATCAACGGTAGCGAGCCAAGGTCTTCCTAAGATCAATGGATGTCCATCTAGTCGGGTTTTAGGGTTTATTATCAGAAAATCAGTTGGGTATTCCCAGAAATCAACCGAGACTATGACATCATGCAGTATGCCTTCCGGCCTAACCATAGATCGATCAGCCAATTCTAGCAAAGTTGAAGTGGGTTCTACAGATGTAATACCTAGCTTTTGGCAAGTAGCAGTTGTCAATATATTGGTTGCAGCTCCAAGATCAACTAAGGCATTGGTTAAGGTTTGGCCATAAATTTGAACAGTTACTATTGGGTTTCCTGGGTATTCATACTTAATAGGTGTTTCCTTTCCTGATAATAAGTCAGATAAAGTACTGACTACTTGAACTCTTGGATTATCTATTACATTCCTTCTCGGTCTTTTTATGCACAATTCCTTAATAGTTTTAGCGTATATCGGGATGTCTTGAATGGCCTAAAGGAATGGAATTTTTATGTACAAGTTTTGTAATTCTCCCAGAATGTCGAAATTAGGTTGCTATATAGGTCGAGGTATGACTAAACATTCTGGGAACGGGGGTGAGGATGTAGTTGCTTGATTCTGAGTTTATTGTCTATTTACATCCTCTTCTTGTGACAGATGTTCTCTAGGTAATTGATCTTCAATCTGAACTGTTTTATTTCCCTCTGTTTGAATAATACGCCCAGATCTTAGCTGAAGATCATTGCATTCCCTCAGATCGAGTCCTTCTTCTGGTGTTTCTAAAATTTGAAGTGCTTGGACTGGTCTGTTATTTGGATTGGGATTGGGCTGGGCTGGGAGTTGGGCTCTCAGATTAGATTGGGGGTTTTGCTGTAAAGCTGGTAGTGTAGGTTGAGGGAAAGGAATATTTCCTACTGGCTGCTGTGTTGGTCTCTGCCAGTTAGTCTGCCAGACTGAGCCCTATGAAGTAGGGAGAGTCCATTGTGGTGGGTATGGGTTGTTTTGCCAGTATGGTGGGGGATAAGGAGGATTCGACCAACCAGATTGGCTTTTCTGATTTAGCCACGGGTTTGCAGAAGGATACGACTGTGATGACCAGTTTGGAAATGGGGGTTGAAACTGACTTTGCCATGTATTATACTGTTGAGTATTGTACTGCGGATACTGAAAAGAAGAAGCTGGGTCTGAAAACATCCAGTTTGTCGCGGCTACCACTGACGACGCTGGTTGAGTAGATATACTGTCTATGGTTCTTCTTCTGCTTCCTTATATACTGCTTTCAGTCCAGGTAATGAGGGACAACTTTCTGTAGAGCGATCCGTTGTACAGATGGCACATGTATGAACTGTATCTAATGGACACTCCTTATGGCTATGCTTCTTCCTGCATCTGGGGTAGAAGATTGCCAAATTCTGTTCTGCCTCCATTTGTTTCTGCTTAGCCTGCAAAACGTCCAATTATGTAGTCAGTGTTCCTAGTATATCAGTTTTAAAATTTTCAAATAAATTCCCAATTTCCATACGCGTTACTCGTTCTGATGAAATTTTGTTTTCTCTTGCAAACCGATCATGTTCTGCTGGTTTGATTCGTGTACTGCCTCTCGAACTCCTGATACATAGATCAATTATGTCAGCAAAACTTTCTTGATAAATATCCCCTTTCCCCATAATGTTTAATGTTTCAATCCATTGTTATTTCATGCCCCTTATTAATGTTGTTTTCAACACGTTATCAAGCAAAGGCAGCGATGCATAGGGATATCTTTGTAGATTATACTGGAAATGTTCCACATATTCTTCTAATGTTTCGTTTGGTCTAGCTATCATCTGAAATATTTCATCTTTTAGTTCTCTAGACCTACAGTAGTCTTGATATTTTTTTAAAAAGGATTCTTTCATTTGTTCCCAATTATTTATAACCCCACCACCTAATCCCATAAACCATCTTAGAGCAGCCCCTTTCAGAGTAGAGGGGAACAATTTTAGTTTCTGGGGGTCAATGGTGTAATCATATCCCCTGCATAGTACATCAAATTCAAATAAAAATGCATCCAGATCCTCCGATGTAAGTCCGTGAAATGTAGGAATATGTTGAAGGGGAATTGCTTTCATAGGGGCATTTGTTGCGGAATCCACTATGGGGTATTGTAATGTAGAGGTTTGGGTGTTTGGCGGATTTTGAGCCATTGGGTCAAATATATGCCAATAACCTTCTGGAATATCTAAGAGGGTATTCCTAGGTTGAGGAGGAATGTTTTCAATAGAAACAGTTTTAATAGCACTTCCTCTATCCAGGATTTCTGTCTGAGGGAATAGGGTTTCTTCAATAATAATTTTTACCGCACTCCCTTTGTCTGGGCTATTCAATGGCTAAGTTATACTAGGAGGAGATCTTGGCTCCCCAGTTTCCCCTGTTTCCCCTTCTCCTTCACAAAGATTACTGAGATTCCCTTCTTGCAGTCGTTCTGGAATAGAATTTTCAATTTCTTGAAAGTCCTGTTCGTCAGTTTGACTATGCACCTCAGCAAAGGCTTCAGATGGTGAACCTATGGCCTGAAGGGAACTAGTAGGCTGTTTGGAAGTAACTTTCCTGGGTCCTACTAAAGGCTGAGATTCGGCTTTCTTATAGATTTCGTCTATGAATGTTGATCGAACAAGGGTCACCGACCCCTTAGCTTTTTCTGGCTTTGGTAAAGGTATGGGATTTTTCTCCGGCTTTTTCTGCTTAGTCATGCACTCAATTTAACTACTAAATTTTAAGCAGATAGCAGCAAATCTGCAGGAAAGCGGGCAAAGGAGCAGGGCTTTTACATGCTCCGCACGTAGGTTCTTACCTTTCGTTTTCAAAACCCATTCTTCCCTAGCAGGTCGTACACTACTCTGAAAAGAACAAATGGCTACATCTTTCCCGAAATGGCGCCAAATGTAGGCTATAAAAAGGTCTCTTTCACCTCTAGTTACCTCACTTAATATGTCAATCCGGGAACGTCTGGTTATTTCAAAGAGTGTCTCAGTCTGAGGCTTAGCACTTGTCAGAGTAATGCTTGTAGTACAACTGTTTAAAAGCTACAAAAGTAAATCAATGCGTATCTACGACTTAACTACTTTAAAAGACTAAATCACACCAAACATTGCATCAGCCAAAGGTTCGGTAGCAATAACCCATCCTTTTCATAACTGATGAGAACAGATCAGAGGTCTGGGAGCCAAATAGTAGATGCTGGGGCTCACTATAGCCTGAGATCATCCTTAATGAATAGAAATGAAACGGAAAGTAAAGGGAATAGCAATGAAATAGAACAGCACATCAGCCAAGGGTTCGGTAGCAATAACCCATCCCTTTCATAGCTGATGGGAACAGATCAGAGGTCTGGGAGCCAAATAGCAGATGCTGATGCTCACTACAGCCTGAGATTGTCCTTAAGAAACAACAAATTAACAATCTGGAAATGGAACAACAATTGAAATGGAACAACAATTAAAATGGAACAGCAAGTAAATGGAACAACAAATAAAACGGAACAAAAATTCAGAAATGGAACAACAGTTGAAATAAGCAGTAACCAAGTTCCTCAAGTTGTAATTCTATTTAATCACTCCAATCAAAACATCAATCCTTCAGTCTTAAAAGGTGTATTCATGCTATGGAACAACACTACCAATTACAACCTTAGAAACACATCGTGTTTAATCTGCTTCTGTTATTGATCTAAATAAACACATACGATTGCATGAAAATAGTAACATTCAATGATCATATAAAATCAGACCTTTCAAGATAACTGTTATAATGCTAAGCACAATCGTAATGAACTCTGTGAAGGAGTGAAAGTATCCTATAGAGATTAATCAACACTTAAAAGATTGGTAACATGTCACAGCGCCAATATAAAGCTTTGGTTTACAGGAACATGAAACGGGTTAAACATAACAGAGCATGTAATATAATATTCTTAAAACACAACAGATTACCAGATTACGTCTATGAACAAACCACACAGAAACCACGCGTAATGGTATAAGAGCAAGTGTCCTCCAGGGCCGGGCCCTTAGCCTCCAGGGGTACACCGCTTAAGATAGATCCAGGCTCAAAGATAAAAGAGTAACCAAGTCTGTATTAAGGCATGAAATAAAATTACAGGAACTCAAGTCTTCAACAGAACATAAAGATCACAGTTCTGATCTTCCTTAAAAGAAATTACATAAAAAACCTCTCTCCTTTGCTAGCCAAGAGTGCTATCCCTTTTATAAGGAAGATGGCGGAGATATCTAGATACAGAAAATAGATAAAATAGCGATCTCTCAGGATCTAAGATCCTGAGGGATTCGCATAATCGTTAATATTGCGTCACTTCTTTCCTTTTCTGCTCCGCGCTGGTATCTCCGCGTCCTTTCCTGGGTTGATCCGTTTTGATCTGGTTTGCTTCCGGTCTCCCGTCAAAGGGACAACAGTTAGCTCATCTTTGTCTTTACCTTTGGAATGGCCACCTTCTGTTTTTCCTCCCTCCTGCACATAGAAATGACAATTATCAGTGATTCTCATTAATCTCTCGTGTTTCATTATAAATCCTCATCATTATCTAAATTTCTAATGCAAAAGGCTATTAAGTTCTAATGAAAAGATACTAAAATAATCATCAGAACATACCTTCCTTGATACTCCACATTTTCCAGTTCAAGTGCACCCTAATAAAGAGTAGAAAAAATGGTAGGATGAGTAGATGAGAAAGTAGTTGAATGGTTGCAGAATTGTGATGAATGATTAGTTAATATCATATCATTTACTTTCATCATCAAGTTGTCAAAGTATGGATGATCATTGAGAATTTACACAAATTCAAGTGATTAATTTCCCCATTAATTTTACCTTTAAGTTTACTAATTTCCCATAAGTAAAGACAAAAGTACCTAAAACCTTAAGTTAAAGGGGCTCAGAGCATTTCTCTGACTTTTGGAGGGACATGACCCTCGGCCGAATAACTGATAGGTTCTAAGTACTAAATTTTCCTCTTAAACATTCATCCCCTCCATAATTCACTCATTTCCCTTAAAAAATCTCTTTTCCTAAGGTAAAAGCCCTATTTTCCTAGGGAAAGTAATCAACCCCAAGCAAGCCCCTTTTTTTTCACAAAAAGCCACAAATGCTCATTTAGCCTAAGTTAAAGTGTTTAATGTGAAAAGCAAATAAATTCTACATACATTACACTTAGCGCACTTCATTTTCTGCTTTCATTTCATATTAGCTTCTAACTTTATTTATTAAATCCCGAAAATAACCCTTTCCCATATGTTTTATTAAAAACCCCTATGTTAATATCCTACCTCGAAGTTTGAAAAACAAACCTTTTATTGAATATCATTGTTAGATGGATTAATTAGTCAAACAATGACTAATTAAGAACCATGACCCACCGCCGAAATAAAAGAGGTTAATTATTTAAATAGTGATGAATTAATAATATGTCCTCACCAATGAAATTGCTCCCGAATTCATTAACCCCCCATAATCCTTCATTTATTAATCCTTCAGCACATTAAAAACCCTGTCGGGCCCCTCCATTAAACCTCACATCAAATCATCGCCCCGATCACCGTGTGATCTAGCCCCTTTTGATCCAACAGTCGACACTCATATCAGGCGACCTTTGAAAGCCGACCTTTACTTGCTCGATGTGGGTGGTTTCACTTTCACCCCACTGCTACGTGGCACTCGATGAATGGCATCGAGTGGCCTCCCCTCAAAACCACTTTATCCCAAAAATCAGTGTGATGGATTCCGCTTACTGCCTCCCACTAACCGCCAAAATGTCACATCTCTCGGTTAATACCAACTTGTCCTTTCCCTAGAGTACTTGCAAAAATCATTGACTTTATGAATAAAACTAAAAAACTTATAGTTTTTCATTTTATCGTGAAAAAGAACATTTTGACCTCCATGCAAGCACCAGAGTACATGCAACTGTCAACCTGCGACCAACTGCCAAATTACTGAACCTGTTGAAACTCCAAACCACCTTTCAAATGCATGCACTTCCTGTAAATAGTGCACAATCGCCATTACTCCATTCAAAGGCTGAAACCTGGTATTTACCCCAAATTCACTAAAAAAAACCTGTTTTATTACCAAACCTGAACTAGATTGCTTCAAATTACTAAGTAAATTAGTAAGATAAGTTGCATGGTGACTCCAAAATAACTTGAAATAAACCAATTTTTCCCAATTTCACTAAAACCCTTTGCCCCCATCCTTGAATCCACAAGAACCAAGGATGGATGCCCCAATTGCATTGAATGTCATGCCCATTTCTATTCCTCACAGGGACTTAAATCATCTTCCCCTGGAAGACAAGGACTTTCGGATTGAAGACAACATTTTTGAAGAATCTCCATTGAAATTATACCACAGACACAGAGGCCAGTATTTGAACCATACAGATAAAATAGGTCTCTGGGAGTCAAACATACGCAAGTACCAGTTCCCCAGTGTCCATATCTTCCCCGAAATTATTCACTATTGTCATGCGAGCTACAATCCCACCTTAAGAGCGGTGATGTCCCTAGACCAGACAATACTTTTCACCATCACCGCCGAGTCTATAAATGAAATGTTGCAGTTGCAACCTACTCAAAACCTCACTCCCCTTACCATTGCAGACTTGCTTGACAGATTCCATAAACTCCCTCGTTCCAAAAGTGCTCAAATACTCTAGACTTTCATTATAGAAGAAAAGCACATACCAAAGGATCCCCCTCCTTACATGTCATGCTTATTTACTCAGTTTGGCAAAGACATCATATCAATGATATCCAACATAGTAGGCTACACTTCTAGAGAATATGTATATGAGATTATTTTTGCCTACATGTCCATTTTCACCCCTGGGCAACCTCCTGCCATCATGTTTGACTATGAAAAATTCATCTCAGACAAAATCCATGATCAGTTCATGAGGTTGGAAAATGAGAGAGTATTCAAATCCTCAGCAGTGTTATACCATCTCTTTCTTTAATACTAAGCTGAAAAATTTCCCCTTCCCTATTCAGAAGCTTGACACCAGGGGAATCCTAGATCAGTGGGCTTCTAGACCCCTCTATTCCACAAATATGAATCTCCATATCCCTATACAGATTTTATAGATCTATTTGTGCATACAGTGACTATGCTAATAGGAAGTCCTTCTCCAAGAATAAGTGCAGATATCAGGAGGGTCATTCATCTATCCAAACAGTATAAGTGGGAAATTGATATTTATACCAAAAGCACATAAAGATCAGAATATATGGTTGTGAATTGCCACCTTACAAAATACCAAAATACCTTCGCATGAGGTTATTTTCCCTAGATTACTACAGGCAAATAATCAACTCTGATGAGTGAAAGCCAAGAAGAAAGTTCAGCTTAGGATAAAAGACCAGCTAGGCTCCTTTGTGTGTAACAATAGAGAAGTCGGAAGGGTTGCAGATGAAATTCTTCAAGGGCTCAAACTCAAACAAAGTTCCATCTGGAATTATGACCCCTTTGATGTCATTTGTAACAGAAGACAGAAAAACAAATTGTCTCCTTACATCCACCACAGGATTCTTGAAATTGAACAGTATGCTAATCAACTTGAATGGATGGAAAACACTTTGGTAGACCGAGATAGCACAAAGGTTGCTGTCGATAATGTATTGTTTGTTTTAGAGAAAATACTTGATGAGGATTCATTTGTACAAGTGCCAGGAGAGTCCCAATCTCAAAGACAATCACAGGGACATAGTGGGAAAATGAAAGAAGAAGGGCCATCAGGGCAACTAGAAGAATCATAGCAGCTAGAAGAATCAGAACAACCTGAGATTTTAAAAGAACTTGCTCAACCAGAACAAAACATGAGCAATCCTCCTATTTTACAGACCCCTCTAAATGAGGAGAGGAACCTTAAAAGAGATAGAGAGGAGGCCACTCCTTCCAATAGACCTATTGCTCAGACCTTTGTCAAGAGGCAAATGTTGAACCCATTCTCATAACAGGAGTATACTGAGGAGACAACATGGACTACAGGTGTAGAAAGAGAAGAAAACATGCATACCACTCCTTCAGGAGGTACACAAGAACCTTCCACCTCATAGGTTCAAATGTTGGAAAGACAACAGAGCGTGGAAGTATCCTCCTTTAGAGCTCCAAGTGGTTAGGGCTAGGACTTAAAAGAGAAATACAAAGAAATGAAGGCCAAGAGTGAAAGGTTAAAGGCCCTAAGTTATGCATTTTACTTGAAAATGGCTCCAACAAATCAAACGAGGCTAATGTCAGCCTTTGACATAAAGGAAGGTAAGATGCAGATGATTTTTTTGAAACCAATTACACAACAACCCAGATCAATGGCAGATTACCTAAAAGCAAATTTTGAAGTATTGGCAAAGGATATTCATCCTATTGACCAAATAGAACTACACAAGTAGACTGGTGAAATGGTTTACTCCACCTTGACTAGCAAGGCAATTGCAACCCACCAACTCCAGAATTCGATGAATAATATATCATCACAATTCCAGTTAGAAAAGGCCTCTTCATAGGCCAAAGATACCAGAATAAAGTAGCTAGAGGAGTTAGTCATAGAACTGGGCCATGATGCTAAAGACGTGAAAGCTACAGAAAAGCTTATTAAGAAGAAAAATGATGACATAGCTACACTGAAAAAGCAGCTCAAGATTCCTCCTCTTCATCATCCTCAGATAGCTGAAGTAATGGAAACCACGAAGGAGGAAGAGCTTATGGACTTGGTCCTAAAGCTTGATGAACAACTCAAAGAGACAAAGAAGGAGTTGGATAACTTGATACAATCTAAATAGAGTGAGTTGGCTGCCACTCCTCAGACTGTAATTCCAACAGTCTCCACAACAGTACCCTCCACGTTGGCTGTTGCATTAGCACCAACAATTCCACCAGCTACTGCTTTGCCAGTTATAGGTACATCAACAAGCACAGGAACACCAACAGAGAAGACTGCTAAATTGATCAAGGCCATGGAAGAAATGAGCATCCAGGCCACTGAGATTAAAAAACTTAGAGAACAAGTGTCAAGTTTGGAAACTAATTGTAAAATTGCACAAATACAATAGAAAGAAGAAGCTCAAAAGAATCAAAGAATGGGAGAAAGAATCAGAGTCCTTGAGAAGGAGTTGACATTGTAATAACCACTTGGAGACATGAAAGAAATTCTTTGGGCCAACATCGTTGATTCCATCAATGATGTTTGGCCATCTATTCAAGTTGTTTTTGAATAGACTGAACTAGTCAAAGTGGCTACAGAAGCAATCCACAAAACAATGGAAGAATTGGGAGATAAACCTGAAGAAGCCAATTAATTGATAACATTCCTGAACAACAGAAACAGATATCATCTTGATGAACTGGAAATAGAAGATAGAACAACAACAATCATAGAAATCAAGAAGGTTCTCACCAAAAGGAACTTGATGCTCAATTTGGAGAAAAGGTGCTAAAGCATTCAAACCGATATTGACAGCTTTATGAAAAAGTATGACATTTTGAGAGAAAAAGGACTCCCCAGTCCTATGGTAATAAATGACAAGCAAATGACTCAGAGCGATTACATTGAAAGACTGAACAAGTTGGCCAGCAACCAAGCTAGTACTTCAGGGGTAAAAGCTCTACCCATTAGCAAGGTATTATATGATAGTCTTGAAAATCTGTTTTTCATAGAGCATGAGGTAAAGCACTTGTTTACCATCATGCCAAATTTTGCTATGTATACAGAAGCTGATGAAATATACAGAAAGATGACAAGGATGAAATTACCTGGCAGTGAATGGTGGACAAATCTTACAGATTTACTATAAAGTTACTGCAGTAAATCTACATGGTTAACATGGCTACCAGGAAAAACATGTAATACAGGGTCAAAGCAGAACATGTAAAAAGTATTAGTAGGTAGAAGATAGAAAGTGATTCTAGCACACAATTACAAAGCAACTGAAAGGGCCAAATCTAAATTAAAACAGCCAACACAGTCACAATAAAAGGGACAACAAAAAAACAATTCTTCATCTATCTCTATCTTTGTGTTGAAGTTATTTTCTATTTCCTAGAATAATTCTCATATGGTTATGAGGTATTTTGTATCATTTTTTATATAAATACTTCACAAATTGAAGTAATTAGGGTGGATTAAAATACATTTCTATAGACATTTTATATTGAGCCAAGGAGCTTTTGTATTCAAGACTGGACTAGTTTTGCTGGATATGAAATAAAGCTAAGGACATTTCACTGGATTCTCAAGCACAATTGGATTAAATATTGTTTCCTCTTCATGTTATAAATATTCATATGTGCCTCTTATGAAATTTTAAAAGTAAACAAGGAATGATATCATCAGAATTAGCTTAAATGCTCTCTGTTTTAATTGTGTGCTTTCTATATGTTTTCTACTAAAATGTCTTGGTCTGGGAATTCTTAATTGCTCCCTTACTTCCATAGTTTACCCTCCTTTGGTAGTAAAGGATTCTTCATTGCCCTTTTTTACTAATCATCCTTCCTTTCTTCATCTTAATTCCGGTTAAGGATTCTTCATTACCCTTTGCCTTGGTTAGGACTACCTCATCCATTTGAACTTGTAGATTTTCTTTTGCTGTGCTAGCCTGCCCTGTGCACTCTTGAGTCTTACCTTAGTGATTGATCACATCCATTTCAGCCACTCCTGATTGACTCCATAGCCCAATGGCATGAATACTTGCTCTGCCCATCTATTCTCATAATTCCACCACCCAATCAAAACAAACAATCATGAGCATTAAGAACTAGCTTGAAATCTTACCCAAAAACAAAGTTAAATTATAAAGAGAGAGCCCTCCCTGGACTTAGGTTGGCTAGAACTCGAGTCTAAAAGATTAGGTTTGTGGTTACCTTAGACTATTCCTTCTTTGATAACTTCTAAGGAAAACATTTGAGTGATAACAGGACCACCATTGGAAGTAGTTGGTGTTGTCAAGAATAACTTGGCATGGACTTTCCATTTTAACAGAAACTAAAGCTATATATGCTGAAATTGAGTGTTCCAATGGAAATATCTCTAAGAGTTAGGATGATTCAAAAAAACGGCTCTGAAAACGGCTTTCGGATGAAGAAGTTATGGCTTTTTGAAGAAAATTTTTTGAAGATGCCGACGAAGTGCAGGAATGTGCGGAAATGAATGATAATGTTATATTTAAAAAAAAATTGCCCCCTTTCCAAACTTAATCTAATTAGCTCAACAAAAGGAAAGACTTGAACTCAAGACCTCTACTCTCATAAAGTAGCTTTGGACCAAGTGAGCTAGTTTAAAAGGTTAGTAATTTTTGGAAAGGAGGAAGGGGGGGGGTTGTTTTTTGTTTTTTGTTTTGTTTTTATGGCTTGAAGTTAGCTTTAGCCAGAAACTAAATATTTTCCTCAATGTTTCTAATTTTCCGAGATCACACTAAGGCGCGGTGGAAAAGAGCATACGAATGAGAAAAATCCTTCCTTTCTATTTCTGATTTGTCTAGATCGCACAGAGTCGTGGGGAAAAGAGCATATGCAGAAATGAAAGGTATATATCTGGTAATAAAAAAACAAAGATCTAAATAAACTGAAATAAACAGAGAATATAACTAAAAATTGCAAATAAACACTATATACCTCCAGATCTTAAAAATGACGTAGCTAGGGCTACCAAAAACCTTTTCGCGTCAAATGAAAGGGGTTCCTCACTGGAAAAGATGCTCCTAACACAATAGAGTAGTCCTCTTGGCCTAAAAGTAGTCAGTAACAGTACATCTAGGAAACGACAGTTGGATGCACTTCTACCGGCTTTAGATTTGGAACAACAACGGATGCAACCCTCAAATAGCTCTGATACCATGTAAGAATTTACAGGGTAAGTTCCTTAGACAGAACACCAAAGGACACTGCTCACAAACAGATCACAGATCAATACACCAGTATTGTTGATGTGGTTAAAACCCTCAAAGAGGGAAATAGTCCACGGCCTGAGCCAACGCAGCCACTTCAGGAAATTTATTAAATAAAAGAATGAAAATTTACATAAGCTTCTCTCATGAACAGTTACCCTACAAATGAACCTCCAAGCTCTGTAAATAGAGATCATGGACCAATCGGGTTTTATGCCATGGATCAACTATCGGTAATACCCAGGAGAGAATGAACCATCAGATCACTACATATCATGAACATCGGATTGTAAGCTACAAAAGTACATAGTAAAGAAACACACTTTACCTAACTCTACACTAGACCAAGTTATACTTAACTATTTCCTATGTGTCGGAATATCCTAATGTCGTAAAGGTCTTGCACCTCCATACAACTATTAATAAATGCTTGTGTAGACAACTTTCACTATGTGGAGAGAAAAATTGTGATCATTCGAGTGTTGATTGTCTTTCAGATTCATGATTTCTTGCAAACTACATCCTTGATTTTCAATTAAGCTTGAACAACATCTCCAACCTATATTAGCTTTCATTGCTTTATGTTCAGCATTTCATGCTTTTCATACGATATTTAGAGATGCCATTTAGACTCAACTGAAAGTTGAAGATGTGATCTTATGCAATGCCAACTTTTCATATAGGAGTAACACATTATGATAATTAACATTAAAGTGTTGTGGAAACAGTTAATAGTTGCAAGGCTAATATGATTAATTACATTGAAATTGTGCTTTAATTTATGTGAATTAAACCTCACGAAAAAAATAAAATTCTACTAAAATCATAAGGCTCTTTGCCAAATAAAATTCCCATTATGCCACAACACATTCACAAAAATATCACAGAAACATTGCCAATAACCCGTTCTCTGGGGAATAAAATCATATTTTCATCCCCGTTTTTCGTAGATCCTTCATTCGGCGTAATTAGAGTTGTATTCAAATCCTCTTCCATATAGCTAAATTTGTAAAAGTTTTAAACAAAAAACAACTTAAAATGAAATAATGAAAAATAAATGCACTAGCAATACGTGTCAGAGCACTAATCAAAGAAATGCTTCCCTACCTCATTAAGGCCATGCAACCCTGTAGAGGTATTAAGGATTAACAAATGCATATGCATAGAGATTTCACTATGTGGAAAGGGAAAACAATGATCATTGAAGTGTTGTCTGTCGTTCATATTTATGATTTCTTGCAAAAAAAACCTCGATTTCCAATTGAACTTGAATAACATCTCCAACTTGTATTAGCTATTGATAACAATAAACATCATACTACATTGCTCTATGTTCAAGATTTCATAGTTTTCATGTGACATTTAGAGATTCCATTTAGCCCTAGTTGAAAGCCGAAGATGTGATCTTATGCAATGCTGACTTTGGAGATAAAAGTTCTTGTAAGGACACAAAAAATCGAACAATACTCCCAGCCTCTAAATGCATTCGGCAAGGAGAAAATTGCTAGCCATTTCTATTTTGTACTTAAAATTACCTTCTCAATCAATGACACTGTCAATGTCGTTCAACTATATATTTCTCGTTTTCATGTATAATCACCACGTGTAACTATTTTTCATGTGAGACATGTTACACAAGACACATCATATACACATATGTACCCTGAGTCACATAAACATATGAAATTAAATAAATATGAAATATTTGTATCGTTAAACAAGCTAGCCCGCACATACCTCCTTCTCTACATAAGGAAACATAAAGATATACCCCCTCCCCCGCACTAGCACATACCCCCTCCCTCGTCCATACAAATGATCTGCAACCACGTGATACATTATATAGAGTGATTAATATTAAGTGGTTTCAACCATTTAAAAATCAATATTATGCATAAAGAAGTGTTGGCATTATGATACAGGTGTTGTTCTTGATGGAAACTCACTCAGATGAAAGATCACAGTACAACAGGTTAACAACAAGGAATTACAAATCAGACTACAAGAATGAAGAAAGAGAGGTATACATAGGTTCACCTTGACCAAGGTGAGTATACACACAAGTTCACTGAACACAAGTAGCGTATACATACACACGCATTTTCATAGAAGGAAAAGCACGAATAAATTGGAAAACTAAATTTTTGGTCCAAGGTATTTGGTCCATGGTATTTTGATCCATGGTATTGGTCAAAGGTATCTAGTCCAAGGTATTGAACCTAGGTATTTGGTCCAAGGTATTGGTCCTAAGTGGTTTCGGCCCATGGTATTGAGAAAGGCATAAAACTATAAAAGGAGGAGAAGATCATTAGGCTAGGTGTGCAAGTATTGAATATCTGATGAAGTGTGAGATCTAGTATGCAGGTTATTGGATTATGGTGTTGTGCTTGATTTGAACCAGGGATGAACCTTAGCAGTTGATGGAGAATAAGATCTAATGATGGATCAGGATCTTAAGGCTTGAAATGAATTATCTTTATATGGTTTGATCATGTTTATTCTAGATCTGAATACTGACACATGTGTTGTTCTGTAAATATTATGATCTGGGTATAACTGAAGTCTGGAATAGCTGTAGAATTATGAATTAATATTTGTAGATGTATACACTATTTGGCTTTTAGAAAAGTGCGTATACACGCAAGTTCAACACATGGAAGTAGCATATAACTTATATAGTATGTTTTTAGTTGTTTCTATTTGCTGTTGCAGAGTTTTGGGTTCTGGTTATTGTAGTTTGGTGATAGTATTCTGAATGATCATATTGATGGGTTGTCAAATTGATTGATTGATTTGGTTGTGGTTGATTCAGAAAGTGATTAGATGATGCAGATGTATTTGATTATTGAATTACAATTATGATTTTGTTGATGGATCCAGTCTAAAAGTTTATGAAACGTGGTCCTTGGAGGAATAAAGAAGGTCGTAGCCTTCTATAGGTCGCAACCTACGTACTAATAAACATATCAGCTAGTACAAGAGTTAGGGGGTTGTAGCTCCCTTCCAGTAGAATTTGGAGAACGAGAGAAGGTTGTAACCTTCTGCAGGTAGAAGTCTGCACCAGTGCTAAATTGTAAACAAAATTTCTTATTATTAAAAGAAGACAGAGATGATAGCAACAGGTGGTTTTCACCCACATTGGGTTTCCACCTTATATCTTGGTGTTCATGTGTGTTTCTTACATGTGATGCTTTATTCTTATTTTTACTGCACTGTCTAATAAATCTATGATATACTGGTTAAAGTTCAATGCATGATAAATTGGGTAAATCAAAAGTTCTCTGCATATACACTGGTTGCTTTGAGTGCAGTTGCATATACGCGGTAGTTCACTTAGCTAAAGTAGCATATACAAATCTGTTTGGAAAATTAAATTATTGATTTGATAATACTCATTCACCCCCCCTCTCAGTATTATTTCCAACAATTGGTATCGGCGCAGGTCCTTCAGATGAAGCTTTATCGCTTGAAAGGAGATCCATCATCATGAGTAATCAAGAAAGCATGGGATCCATCAGACCGCCAATCTTTGATGGGAGAAACCTTTTTTATTGGAAGATAAGAACCACAACCTATCTACAATCACTTCGAACAGATGCCTTGGAAATCGTGGAAGGAGGATATACATTTCCATCTACAATTCCTACAAATACGGTAGGTAAAAAGCAATATGAAACCAATGCCAGGGCTGCCAATACATTATTGGGAAGTCTGTCACAATCAAAGTTTGTCAAAGTTATGCAACTCAAATTAACTAAAGAAATATGGGACAAAAACGTTCTAAGCTAAGAAGGAGAATCTCAGGTAAAATGTGCTAAACTGCTATTAAGTTATGGTATGTTCTATGCTTATAACTGCTTACTTCTTTTTCTTATTATATTGCACGGATTAGCAATCACATGTACATAAAGTAAAGTGCAGATAGAACATTAAACGATCGACAGAAAACAAGCCAAGACAAGAGACACAAGATGTGGCGGTTAGCCAGGGAAAAACCCCACAATGTGTTGGGAAACCCTTTGATCAAATATTCTTTTATCTTCAATAATTCAGCAGAGAGAAATAGTACAATAAATCTGATTTATATTAGCAGTAGCAAACCCTAGATCAACAACATCAACATTAGTGGCTTCATCATCAAACTAGGGCAGACGATTTCTCACAAATCGACCATCGGATCGGCATGATTACACCACCAAAGGTTGCGGCTTCTAGAGGAGGTTCATATGAACCTACAACACAATTCAGATGAGGAGATATTCTAGTCCATGTAGGTCAAACTTTACTTCTGCAGTTGTAGCTTCAGTTTCAGCAGCTTCTGGCTTCACATGTGTGAGGGAGAGACCATTTTCTGCGCAGTAGAGAAGAGACTTTTTTCTGCGCAGTAGAGAGAGAGAGATGTGATGAGATGAGTGAGTGCAAATGAAGAAAATTCCTCCTATATTTATACACAATGTTGATGTTTGAATAGATGTGACTATTGGGCTTCTGAACCTACATGAGTTGTAGGTCGGTTTGATAATAATTCCATAATCAAAATAAATTCATATCTCCATGAATACTTATCAGAATCAGATGATATTTATATCAATCCTACACCTCTCGATGAGAGGAATCTAATAAAAAATTTATCAACCATGAATAAGATGACCCACATGAAGTTTTTCCCTGGTTGCCAATTTTAACACTCCCTCTCAACTAGGGAGAACTTCATCTGCAATCTGTCTATTGGTCATTACTATTCATCCATCAAGTGCACTGCCCTATACAGCCTGACCCTTGCCCTGCTCTGCTCTATTCTGCCTATTCTTCTTTGTCTTGTTCTTCTCTGTACTGATCTGTATTGTTCTGCTCTGTTCTGCTCTGCTCTTGCATTATTATGTTCTGCTATGCTTTTATCTGAATTATGAAGAAGAAGAAATGATCGAGGATGTATCATATTGAATAAAAGTTAGTCTCAGAGTATGTACCACTAGTCTCAGACCAATCTCAACCAACCCGAAGTTAGCGTCATAGTGAGTACAACTCCTCTATCCCAGACCAGTATCATCCTCCACTGACTCAAAGTTAGTCTCCGAGTGTGTACCACTAGTCCTTGACCAGTCTCAGCTGACCCGAAGTCAGTGTCATAGAATGTACCACTCCTACCACTAGTCCCAGACTAGTATCGCAGTCTCAGAGAGTGTACCACTAGTCCCAGACCAGTCTCAACCGACCCGAAGTCAACATCATAGTTTGTACCACTCTCAATGGTCCCAGACCAGTACTGCACTGACATGAAGTCAGTCTCAGAGTATGTACCACTGGTCCCAGACCAGTCTCAACTGACCCAATGTCAGCGTCATAGTATGGTACAACTCCTACCACTGGTCTTAGACCAGTATCATTGATCCTAGATCAATGGAGGTCAGCCTAGCATAGGGAGTACGGTAGATACAATTATCCATCCATCAGTACTACTATGGTCCCTAACTTTATTTCCCTGCTCAATGATCAAATGAGAGGTACTTCCCATGAGTCCTAGACTGCATGGGTAGGATGCCTCGACAGGAGAACTAATCAATCTTGTCCTCATAGGAGAACACATCAATCCTACTACAATCGCCATGGAGAACACATCAATCAAGGCCTCACAGGAGAACACATCAATCTTGCCACAATCTCCATGGAGAACACATCAATCCAGGCCTCACAGGAGAACACATCAATCCTACTACAATCGCCATGGGGAACACATCAATCCAGGCCTCACAGGAGAGTGAATCATCTTGTTCCATAAGAGAGCGAATCACTTGTTCCAGTGCGCACCACCAGGAGAGGGTGATTCACGCTGTGATCGTATGTTGCTCCAGTAAGAACCACAAGCCCTTAGAGCTCCTGGAGCTCAATGTATGCAACATGTAGGAACCTTGTACAAGGGTTTCTTGATGACTCCAAGTCGTTTGGGAAAATCAAAGATTAGATCTTTCCTCAGGGCTTTGACAAGGTGTATCGACCTATACATCATCTTAATGCGATGGAGCCTCCTTGCTCATCGACTTACCATATCCCAGATGATGTCTATCTATTGGAGCAATTGACGAATACGAGATTCCTCAATAATCGAATCCCACCTCTGGTTGTTACAGATAATCACAATGGTATGTGTTCAAACATCTCACTGAAGAGCTTCCCCAACCAGGCAGCTTCATACGAGATCATACTCGTAGATATGTATCCAGTCTTGGCAGTGCTTATGGAAATCGACTTCTGCTTCATACTCATCCATTATATCGAAGTAGAATCCAAAGAGAAACAACACTAAAAAGCGCTCGAGTGATCCTCCACAGTACCTACCTAATCAACATTCGAATAATCATGCAATTTCATATCTCCGGCAGTGTATCTCAATCCATGAGAGATTGTGTCTTGAAGACATCTCAGAAGATTCTTGGCACCAATCTAGTGAGGCTCAACCAAATATGAGCTCATAATGCTAACTGCAAAACATATGTTCGGATGGAGGTTCACCAAGAACATCAATGCAAATGAGTTTTTGAAACTCAGAGGCATTTCGCAAATCTGGTCCGACATCACTACCATATAACTTCTGAAAGTTAAGATCCTCGAGGTAGTCACAGGCTTGCAGTCCATCATACCAAATATTTTCAGAATCTTCATCACATATTTTCCTTGAGATAGGAAAATTTTCCTTGGCTTCTACCACACTTCAAGTCCTTGGTTCTTCATTTCAAATTCAGAAGCCAACTCCCTCTTACATTTGTGATGAGAGGGTCTACACCTGTTAGAAAGAGGTCATCCACATAAAACACCAGTATGAGAGGCTTTTCATCTTCAAACTTAAAGTAAAGGTAAGGATCGGCTTCACTCCTAGTGAATCCCAACTTTATAAAGTAGCGATTGATCCTCTCATACCATGCTCGGGGTGCTTGCTTCAGCTCATAGAGAGCTTTCTTCAACTTGCATACATGAGATTTTCAATCATAAATCTCAAATCCTTTAGATTTCTCCACATAGACCTGTTCTTTGATTGAACCGTGCAAGAACGTGGTCTTGACATCCATCTGATATAGGTTCCATCCTTGTGAAGCCATAAGGGCTATGATCAAGCGGATGTTCATATATCTGGCAATAGGTGCAAATATCACATCATAGTCTATACCTTCCTTCTGGGAGAAACAACGAGCAACAAAACGAGCCTTATACGATTCTGTACTTCCATCTGCTGTAGCTTTATCTTGTAAAGCCATTTTGAAGTAATAATTGTCTTGTCCTGGGGTTTGGGAACTACTTCCCAGACATCATTCTCCATAATGGTCATAGCATCCTTCCATACTTGATGCTTGATGACATCTGAGAATGATGAAGGCTCATTTTGTATGATTGTGCTCATACTAGTTAGGTATCCCTGATACCTGTTGGGTTCTTACTTTCACGGAAGGTTCCCTGGGGTGTAGCATTTCCTTCAGCATCATCAAGTAGCCTCCTAAGCCATGAAGGCCTCTTCCTGGAAGAGGAACGCTCAAGTGGATAAATAGGATCCATCGGTTCTTCCACATCAGACATTGTTACATCATCTACCCATAGAGACAGCTTCCATAATCATACGGTGCCACACCATTATGCTCTGGAGTATGTGGTGTAGTAGTCTCCCTCTTAATGCCAACCTCAGGTATGCCTGAGTGAACCAACTGTAATATATCAGAGGTCTTGCTTAGGCTTGAGGGGAATGGTCCCCTTTTGAGCTTTCCTTCGACACATCCTGGACATGCACCTTCTTTCTCTACTCGGCATTCGAGCATCCCTGTCACCATTTGTCTTACACCGGGTAGAGCTTTATAATGAAGGTGGGAAAACCTTCGATGCCAAAGTTCAGACTGAAGAGATGTGTCATAATATATGACATCTAGCGGACTTCCATCGACCTGATATAATGAATCAACATGAAACCCAAGAGTAAAGGAATCTTTAACATTATTTTTCCATATACGTACCTTGCCATCGCTGAAGGTTGCCTTGTAGCCTTTGTCTTCCATTGCCGAGATGGACACCATGTTATTTTTGAGGTTAGGTGCATTTAATACATCCTAGAATTTCTAGTCTTGTTGAATGGTTGTCCTCTTCCTTGATTTCCAACTCTCCTCTTACCTTTGCTATTGAATTTGTCATTCCTTTTATTGCCATCAGAGGGATTTTGATCATCGTTCCAGTGTGAGTCTTTTCTATTAGGGCACTCCCTTGCATAGTGACCTACTTTATTGCAGATGTAACATCGTCCTTTTCTTCCACCCTTAGGTCCAGCCTTTCCCTTTGATTTAGTCTCAGAATTATTTATTTTCTTAGCATGAGAAGAAAAGGCAGCAGGAGGACCTTTAGGCATGGGCATTTCTTGCTCTTCTACCCTTGTTTCTTCTTGAATGCATCTAGCCATTAATTCCTTGAAACCAGGAATTACATGATCGTTCAGAAGAGTAGCCTTGAACACGTACCATTCGGATGGTAATCATCCAAGAGTCATGAGTGCCATTTCCCTATCAGTAATAGTCTCCCCAATAGATAGGAGATCGTTCTTGATCTCGTTGATTCTTAAGAAGTATGCTTGCATACTCTCATCTTTACCCTTCTTGATTTCCCTAAGATTATTTCTAAGAAACAAAACTTGATTTGCATCATTAACTTTAAATAAACTCACCAGTCTATCATAGATTTCCTTGGAGGTGTCCAGTTCAGATATGTAGGCCACCAAGTGCTTGTTGATAGAGTCTCGGATGATCTTCTTTGTTTTGATTTCTCAGTTTTTCCATTTGTTCCAAGTAGCAGTGGATGCATTTGATGGAGGCTGAACAATATTTCCTCTTACATGGTCCAGGACTCTTTGATCTTCTAAGGTTAGATTGATAGACATCTTCCATCCGTGATAGTCGGCTTTCTCATGGAGCTTGTCTTTGGTAGGAAAGAGTGTTGAGGACCTATTGAAGGCCCTGAAAATCAGGTCGAAAACAAGGGGGATACCTGCCTGGTCCGGACCTTGGTTGGCAGCTCCTTATCCGTTTGGTATAGCGGGTCCGACTGGGGATATGGGACCAGTTTCCCAGTTCAGTGTGTGTGTGTGAGAAAGATGGGTGTTTCTGTTCTAAATGGAATACTTCTATCTAATCTGATGCTATGCTATTGTATTCTAATAAACAAAAAAACATTGAAATCTATGCTAACCCGGGGTGTGATCTTTCTTCTATGCGATCTAAAAATATTTCATACAATAACTGGTAATAATGATCATTCAGCTATCATAAGAAAAGAATTCAATAAAGATGAGCTACTTCGTATAAGAAGTTAGACGAAACAACTGTTAAAACTTATCGCATGAATGAGCTATTCATACATTAAACATAAACAAATAGTTATCACCGTACAAAAGTGCCAAATGATAACTCAGACATCCATGCTATAACATATAAATAACTGAAAACTGAATATCACTTTAACGCATAAGCAGAAATAGTTAAGAGATAAAAGTACCATTTATAACTAGTCCTACTCATGAGCTTCAAGCAATGATTGATTTATCTCTCCTTGATTTAACATCTATTAAGAGTACATAAGTGCAACATCAGTAGCAGATATCAAATGCAAATATCAAATAAACCCTGTTCCATTCATTCACCAAAACCTCCTCTGAGGGCGCAAAAGTGCATGTTCTGAGGACAAGTTTTTGATAAATTTTTGGACCCTTCTCTAAATGCATGAGAAGGGTTTAAATACTACTAACTAAATAACTTATTTACAGAAATTGAGGATTCTGTTTAAATGACCATCCTCTTTCTAAGAAAAACTATTCTAAAATTAAATCTACTAACTATTTCTAAATCTACTCCTTAATGTCGCAAGCATTCAGTACTTTTCTGAGTAGAATCGGCTGACTGTCTTCCGCCTTTGGTTGAGTTAAGCAAATAGAATCGGCAAGAGCTGGCATTATCTTCTTAGTAAAATTGATGATATGCTTGAGAATCATCTAATGCATATGTAACATTACCATGTGTGCCTGGTAAAAATCTCATTTCAACTTGGTTAAACTTTGGACTGCTTCTGCTTTTCCTTCAGTCTTCTGTTTCCAGTTTGCTTCTATCGTTGATTTCTTGCAATTTTCGGGGCTCACAGGTGACTGAGCAACTAGGGACCTTCCTTTTCGAACAATTTTTCTTAACAATGCGTGATTAGCGCTAAGTGCTAATCGCACATTGGAAACTGCCTCTGTTTCTTGATCCGGGCTTCCCTGATGCGGTTTTTGCCTCTTGCGCCTTTTTCTCTCATTCGGTATAAAGCCCAAATTTGTAAAAATAGTGGTTCCATGAGCTCTTGACCCTGAGAATTAAACTGTTTGTTTCTGGTATCAGCGTTGTTCAGTACCCATTCAACCATGGATGTACATGAGAAATCTGTGATAGATGCCTCAGAAGAGTTTTGCGGCTCTTTTTATTCATTGAATGGATTAAGTATGCCTTCCGAAATGTACATTGGAGCGCTGTCTTCCCTCTTCATTGTTTTCTGCATAATGCCCTGTATAACGCTTCATCCTTCTTTCCTGCAGTTCACATTGAGGTGGAAGTAATGATAAGAGACTAATGACAGGAAAACTTTTAAATGCTGAAGATATACAAGACATGCCGCCTTACGTGAGCTATTTCTTCGAAAAACACAACACCCTACTTCATTAACAACTTGCAATAACTCATTAATTCACATTAAAATACATGACCAACTCTTGGCTAAAAAGTTTTCTCGAATAATGAGCCAGAACCAACTGCGATGGAGGGGTCCCGCGATTTTGCTTTGCGATGTCGCAGATCGCGGTATTGCAATATCGCAATGTCGCGATGTCATTGTGCTGTTTTTATCGCAAGATCGCAGTATCGCAATTTTGCAGTATCGCAGTATCGCGGTATCACAATATCGCAATATCGCAGATCATTATAATTCTTGTGTAATTCTTTTCATATTTGCGATGTGCGATATGCGATATCGCATATCGGTGATTTTTTAAAGTTTTTTAATGTGAATGTTTCTTCAGTATATGCGATGCGATGAGGTTTCGCTTCGCAATCTCGCCTTTTGTCATTTTAACTCATTTAGAAGGTGTTTCCTATCATTCTTTGCGCGATGCGATATCCTTTAAGGAGTAAATTTAATTTTCTTCATCATGAAAGTTAGGTTTTTTAGGTTTTTCAAGGTATTTTCCTAATTCCATGATGTTGTAAGTTTCATCTAACACTAACTAATTTTTTTTTAGGGTCCCCACTTATTTAGTATTAGCAATAATACTTCATAAGGAGGGGGGTTGTTGGTGGCCACAATAATTGGTGATTCACTTGGAAGAACCAGTTATCTCTGTGTTTCTATTGAACCTTTTCAGCTTCCAAAACAACAAATTTTTCAGAAAATTAAACTTTATTATGAAAAGATAAAGTACATTATGCTCTAACCTGTCAATGACATTTTGTTTCAGCGATTTTCAACTTTGATTATTTGCTGCCTCAAGTTAGTCCTTGTGTTTACATAAGCCATTACTTGGTCTGTAAAGATAAAACAAAGTCTTCTCTGTAAACCAGTTTTAAAATATACTCATTTGTCGTAGGTAGAGCCTCTTCTGCCAGCAGGCGTTCATAGCCTCGACAGAGTTACCTTTTACCCAACAATGATCCTTTATCCTACTTAAAGAAATCTACAACTCTCAAAGAAGAATCCACATCTACACTTATTTCTTTGATTTTTTCTTTTTATTCTTAAAGAACAATGTATTGGTTTGGTGGCCAATTTATGACACAGTCATTCACTTGATTTATAACTTTGTTGAACAAGCTGGCTCGTGATGAGACCCCTTGCCTCTTGATTGTAACAATCTTGAGTCATTGCCATGTTATGGTATGCATTATTTCGAAAAGTCAAAAAGTTATAATATCTGTGATTATGATAAGCCGGCTCGTGATGAGACCTCTCATTCTTCAAGATAAAGTGTATCCTTGGATTGTTCCTCTGAAAGTTGTGATTTCCTTAGCAGGGAGGAAGTCATTGTCTTCTTTAGATAGCTCTAGACGACAATGATAGAGGTTTTGGAAGTAACTGTTCTAGAATCTTTATTTTGTTATTGATACCTTTCATTGCACTGATATAAAACAATTTCTTCACTAAAGGTTATTTTCATCAAACTTTTATGAAGTCGAAACTAGTGTCATATCTAGGTTAGAGTCTTTAACTGTATCTTTCAATAATAAAGATCAATTTTCCAAAAGATTTTCTATTTATACAAACGAAAAATCAAAATCTGAAAGAGAGTTGGTATCTTTTTTGTAAATGCCTAATGTAACCATTCACAACTGGTTTTATTATGAAAAAGAGAAAAACTATTACTCTACGAAATAGAAGAATAATCTTCTATGGAAAATATTTCTTAAGAATTTGTCCATTGACAGGCAAAGAGTCTCTTTTACCTGCTAAATCTTTTAACACAAATGTCGATGGACCTAAGACTTCTACAATTTGAAAAGGACCAAGCCACATTCTTTGAAATTTTGTATGTTTACCCTTTTCTTCGTGTGCCTTGTCCCATTTTAAAACTAAATCTCCCACCTGAAATTCTTTTCTGGTTATTATATTTGAATCAAAAGAGGATTTTACTAGTGCCTGATGATGAACATGCGTTTTTTTAGGTTGTTCTCGCTGTTCTTCTAATTTGATTATTTCCATTTGCCTTAAGTGTAATGAGGAAGTTGGTACTTTGTCAATGTATTGAACTAGAGACAAAGAAGGAATTGCTAAATGAGTCGGAAGAACAACTTCTCTCCCATAAACTAAATTAAAGGGAGAAGTGCCGATGAAAGCTTTTTTCGTTATTCGGTCTGCCCATAAAGCGTATATTAAGGATTTATGCCAATTTTTATGATTTTGGTCTAATGTTCTTTTGATAATCCTGATTAGGTTTTTATTTGTAGACTCAGCTAATCCATTGCCTTGTGGATAATAATTGGCCGAATATTTAAGTTTGAATCCTATTTTAAGCGCAAATTCAGTCACTGCATTTCTAGAAAAGTATGATGCATTATCGAACATTAAAGCGGAAGGTAATCCAAACCTGGTGATTATAGATTGATCTATGAACTCAATGATATTTTCAGCATTAGCCGTCTTGAGTG
>APFE031420068.1:5059-28164 GCA_000404065.3 Pinus taeda
GGGGAGACTTGTCCCCCTCGTGGGGGTCTGGGGGCCAATGGTCCTCCGGTGGGGGCTCGGTGGTAGTGCCCCTGAAGCTAAAAACATATGTAAAATTGCCTTGTGAAAGTATAGTAATTTCAAGTCAATCTGGGTCATTCATTAGGTGGATGATTTGACGGTAGAACTTATGTTTAGTTTAGGGTTTTTTTCTCTAGAAGGCAACCCCTCTCTTTGTATGAGGGCATTGTATTGAGTCTGTGTAATATATGTGTATTCTCCGAGCGAGAAGTAGATAGGTGAGACTGTGAGAGAAAACAGAGGATATTACAACGGATCTATTGTAGGTTGTGCCTCTTCATTTTGATGGATAATGTAAAGGAAGGACTGGCTGTTTGGGGTGGACGTAGCCCAAACTGGGTGAACCACGTATATCTGTGTCTCTCTTTTTTTTATGCATTTTTTGTGTTTATATTTCTGTAATATTTTATGTATTCCATTGCTTTGTAATATATAATTTTATAATAGTTTTATGCTGGTTATAAGCATGGTTATATGATTGGTTCATGTCATGGTTATTTCATGTATTTACTTGTAATTGTTAAATGGATGGATGCAATACCTAATTGATATTATAACAGTTCAATGGAGAAGGTGGTGATCCTTCTAGCTATGTTCCATAAGTTCTTTCAATCATTTATGCTCTGTCTTATATCCTAGACCTATAGGTTGCATTGATGTCAAGTGTTTGACAGAATGTCAATCCTGGTTGGGGATGCTCGGGCCTAGTCCTGAGGTTTATTTTTGATTTCTTCATCTTATCATCATGTCTTTGATAGATTCTGAAGGTTATAACAATTTCTGGGCAGAGGCTAGGATTCTAGGCTAGAAAAGTGGCTCAAATTCTAGGGATGCTATCAATGGTCTGCTAAAAAGAGTCTAGGGATGCTGGCACATAGGCCTGTGAGAGTGACTTTGGCTTCTGGACGTTGTCTTACTTATAGCATGAGAGTGACCAAGGGTTAAAAAGCTTAAATCGCCAATGGGATTTAGTTACAATATGTATAAGTGGCTGACATGTCTTCTGAGGGTGTTGTTTTTGATGGGGATGGGTTTGTTTAAGGTGTTCCATTGATTCCATTTCCTTAAGGTCACCAAGAAGGTTGAATCCATTCTTGTAGACTCTCTCATCGCATTTTTACATCAGCTAGTCAGTTGCTTGCATAGTCTTGGGGGTGGGGTGTTAGAGATTTCTATTAGTGTGGTTGCGCTCTCCTTGAGTAAAGGTGTTTGGTCATGCATGCATGTTAGTTTCATCCGTGTCTCTTACACTTGCATTACATGTGCTTGTTGCATTGCATCATGGTTATCATGATTGTAGTGGTGGTCATGAGGAAATTGATGTTGATTTTGTGGAATGCATCGTCAGAAGTATATGACTGGTTACATGATTATATGCAGCTTGATTACATCCTTGTCTTTTGGGTTGCATTATTGTATGTTTGATTACACATATCAGTCTTGTAGGTTGGTTACAAGAATTGATTTCTTATGTTTGACTACATGTGCTTATGTGTATGCATAGTTGATTAGGCATTTCTTATGCATGTTGATAGTTGCATGAAGCAATGTGTACAATGGAGTAATGATTGTTGTCATGCATCAGGTCATATCATGCATTCTTGATATGGCCTTCGATTGATGAATGGACCCTAGCTATAATGATGTTTATGTGGTGATGCACTTAGATATAATGATGTTTATGTGGTGATGCACTTATTCGATATATGTCTATATGTTGTTATGATTATGTTATACATGTATCATGCTGATTTTATGATATTGCAAACAAGGTGTCCTCCTTGAATCATGCTAAGGTACTTTGGTTTATTGTGATTTGGTTTAGCTGACATAATATACCTTGCAAGAAAGAGGTCAGATGGCTAGCAAGGTGGTAGACTACATAGAATCTCCCTATGCATCAGATGTGAAATGTGGCATGGGGCACTCTTCTGATTTGGTAGACAAATTGAGAAGCCTAAAGGAAGAAATAAAGAGTTGCAAAAAAGACAATGACAAAATCATGTAGGAATAAGAGAAACAAGAAGAGGTGAAAGTTATACTTCTTTAGAGTTTGTTATAATTGCAACGACAAGGGCCACTTCGGATCAGCCATGGATAGGAGGATAGAAGTAATGGGGCATATGGTAGTAGGTCTCCTAGTAGAAACATGCCAGATAGATCTGACACGATCAGAGATGGATGGCTGTTGGACATTCCAGATAGGAGAGGTGATCAACACAAGTACTATTATAGTTCTCACTCTGACAAGCATCATGATTGTCATCATTATCATCCTTATAGGAGGAGTGACAGGGGATACTTTTCGAATGAGTTTAAAAAAGCAAATCCACCTACCTTTGATGGAGAGATGAATAAATAATAGGATGCATAGGCATGGTTTCTTGGTATCAATAAATTATTCTGATTGCATGATTATTCAGAAAACATGAAAGAAAAGATAGCCACTTTTAGTCTCATAGGTAAAGTGGATATTTTGAGGGAAGACATGAAGAATGTCAAAGGTATAGATGAGGAAGATTTTAATTAGCATGCGTTTGGAAGGCACTTCAAGAAGAAGTACTTTTCAGAGAGGTACTATTATGATAGGGCTAAGGATTTTTATGAGTTGCGGATGGGTTCTATGACAGATGATGAGTATACTAGAAGATTTATGGAGTTGTTGAGATATGTGCCTTACCTCAAGGAGGAGAAGGCTAAGGTTCAAATATTCATCAGTGGACTTCTAGTAGCATACAAATATTGGATTGAGTTCGATGATCCTAGATCATTGGAGGAGGCCATCCGAAAGTTGAAACATTGTTATGATGATAAAAAACGTATAGTTGAGCATAAGCATGACTTGAAAAGAAATGACAAAGCTAAAGGAAAATTTCCACCAAAGAGAGGAAGACCTCAAGATGCAACTAAGAAAGAAAATGCAGTCCCTTGTAAGAGGTTCAATACAACTGAGAAGGGATGTGGAGAACAACAAGCTAGACGTTGTGGTAGGGAACCATTGCAATGTTGGATATGTGGTAAGGGTCATTGTAAGAGGGATTGTCCATAGTACCAGAGAGGTAATAGACCCTAGATATACAATGCTCAGGAGGCTCATATAGTTGGTGATGTTGGTCATAACATTCCTTGAATCTATGTAGCTATGGACAACAAGCATGCATATCATCATGCATCGATCATTGAGATGGATGGTAAGTTTTGTGATCAATTTGTTTCTATTTTGATTGATCTTAGATCTAACTATAGTTACATTAATCCTTATCTAGTGGATAAGTGTGGTTTGAGAATAGAAGTGCATGAAAAATATTGGTTGGTACAATTGGCTATAGGTATAAAGAAGTGAGTTCGCCATTAGGTAAGAGATTGTGCATTTGAGCTAAATGGTATGCCTATAGTAGCACATTTGAATGTATTTCCATTAGGATTGTATAATATGCTTTTGGGTATGGATTGGCTATACCTTAACAGAACCAAAATGGAGTGCTTTGACAAGGCCATTGAGTGTGTGGATGATACTGGAGAAAAGAGGACCTTGCAAGGAAAGAAGAAGCCTACATCAGTGAGGATGGTTACTGATATGCAGTCTAAGAGTAGTTGCAGAAAAGATTGCGTGATAGTTGTGTTACACATTTCCAGTGACAAGGGTAAGGAGGTTGAGGATGAAGATGTGTTAAGCAGGTACCCAATTTCGTAGTAGCTTCAGGATGTATATCCAGAGGACATTATAGATTTTCCACCTAATAGGGAGGTAGACTTTTCTATTGAGTTGGTGCGAGGGGTAGCCCTGACATCAAACACACCTTACATGATGAGCACACCTGAGTTGGTTGAGTTAAAGTTGAAACTGAAGGAAATGTTGGACAAGGGGTACATTAGGCCAAATGTATCACCTTGGGGTGCACCAATGTTGTTCTTGAAGAAGAGAGATGGTACTCTCAGATTGTGCATTGACTACATGTATCTAAGAAAAGTAACGATTAAGAATAGATACCCATTGTTGAGCATTGATGACTTATTTGATCAGTTGAAGGGAGCAACAATGTTCTTTAAGATCGAGTTGGGATAGGTATACCATCAGGTATGCATCAAGGAAGAGGATATCTTCAAGATTTTTTTCACAACTAGGTAGGACATTATGAGTTTGTTGTTGTTCCATTCAGATTGAATAATTCTCCATCTACATTCACGTGTTTTATGAATAGTGTGTTGCATCGTTATTTGGACAAATTTTTTATTGTATTCATTGATGACATATTGGTATATTCTAAGAATGAGGAAGAGGATGTTGAGCATTTAGAAGAAGTGTCGAAATTTCTAAGAGAGCATCTGTTATATGTTAAGCTTAGCAAGTGTAGCTTCTTTTAGAGTGAGGTACATTATTTGGGGCATGTTGTCTCCAAGGATGACATAGATGTGGATCCAGAAAAGATAAGGGCTATCATGGAATGGGAAACACCTAAGAATGTGGATGAGGTGAGATCAGTCATGGGATTGGCAAGTTACTACAAGAGGTTCATTAGGAACTTGTCACACATTGCATATCCTATCACATCATTGAAGCATAAAGGTAAGAAGTTCAAATGGTTAGAAGAATGTGAGGCTAGTTTTGAGCAGCTTAAGCAGTTGTTGGCACATGCACCAGTGCTAAAGATTGTGGATCCAAACAAGGAGTTTGTAGTGTGTACAAATGCTTGCAAGAGAGGATTTGGTGGAGTTCTTGTGCAAGAAGGACAAGTAGTGTTCTATGAGTCATGGAAACTGAATGAGCATGGGTAGAACTATCTGACACATGATCTTGAGCTAGCAATGATTATACATGCATTGAAGATGTGGAGGCACTATCTTCTTAGCAGGAGCTTTACATTGATGAGCGATCATACTGGGTTGAGGTATTTTTTTGACCAGCCGAATCTAAATGCCAGGCAAGCTAGATGGTTGGCTACTATTAGTGAGTTCAAATTCGAGCTTAGATACATTAGAGGGAAGGAGAACCAGGTTGCAAATGCTCTTAGCAGGAAGGTACAGGTAAATCATATAGAAACTATGAGCTCTTATGGGACAGAGTTACCAGATAAGATCTTGCAGGCAGGACAACAAGGTGACAAATATATGGATATTATGCACAGATTACATCAGAGCACATGTACAGGTACTGGTATATGTGTAGGTATAGGTATAGGTGATTGGGATGCAGACTATCATCTCATGGAAGATGGTTTTGTAAGGTTTAGAGACATGATCTATGTGTCGAATTGCAATGAGATCAAGAAGGTTATCTTGAGGGATTTTCACTTCAAGTGTTGGGCGTGCAATACCCCCCAAGGCATGTTTTGGGGCATAAAGCCCAGATTTTGACTAAGTCCACTGTAAAAACTCCGCGAATTGTGGGAACGGAGCGCGAAGTCGTAATAGATTCATAAGGTTGTCTGCCCTTTTTTTTGTAATTTAATGTTGGTTTGAAAGATCTACCCATGGTCTGCGAACCATGGGATTGTATAAATAGAGTGAGGCTCTAAGTGTAGAAAGCAGCAGAAAAACGAAGCATGAAGATAATCTATGGAATTAATGAAGCATTGAGTCAAAGGGTAGAGTTGTGTGTTTGGGTTACAGAGTAGGAGAAGGCTCTGTAGCTAAGTGTGTAGAGGCCTAGTAGTATGCAGCTGAGTGCGTAGGGTAGGTTGAGTCTGTAACCATGGGAAGAATTAATAAAAGAGAAGTTTTACCATATTTCTATGTATATTTTCCTGTTTTATGTATTATTGCGTATGAATTGTAAGTTTACTATTTATTTAATGCACAAACTCATATGAATGTGCTAAATAAGTAAATATAATATAAGGCATCTGTTTACGTGAAGAAAACTAACTGTTATAAGAAGATAAGTAAGATCTCGAGTGTGACTTAGGGAAATAGTGTAGATCGCTGCTCCAACAGCCCAAAAGCCCCATAGCCCCTGGTTAGGGCTGCGCAAAGATGAATATATCAAGGCATGAAGGCCAGGGAAGTGCGCGAAGTAACTTGTGTGAAGGGACTCGCAGTTGGACCAAATCAACCACTCAGACATCTCAAGGGTGCGGAAACCTGGTTCTAGCACCCCCCGCATACTACTTCGAGTGAGACCTCAGTCTGCACTCCATGGACTGTTTCCAAACGGACCAGTAGTACAATGATTTGTTTGGTTAATTAACTATGAACCTGGGTCAGACCCCAACAAGCCAACAAATGGTTCCATTGCTGGGATCGGGATCTACATAGAGATGTCTGATGTCATATCATTGGAATCCAACTAAGAAAGAAATTGAAGATTGGTTGGATAAAATAATTCACAAGTTCGCGGTGCAAGAGAACAGGAATTCGTGACTATCAAAAGAAGAGTGGTTAGACTACTACTTGTACATAGAGATCCACAAAATTTTCTTCGCATCTTTCCCTATTGAGCTGTACGAGTGGATCACAAAACTAGCAGATAGCCAAGGAATGTGCAACCTCGACAGTGCTATTGTGTGGACCCCAGAGTTCGTGTGCAGATTAGAAACATTAGAGAATAAGATCGAGTGCACTATTGATCACTGGCTTGATCGAATTGTAGGAGGATTCACCACTGAGTTCGTAGTAGATACTTCAGTTAGCTATTGTGAGGCAGAGCGATGCTTCCTCAAAGGACTGCGAGGTAAGTATGTTAAGTCTTTGAAAACTTGGATTAAAATGCTACTGTGTGAAAAGTGGGTTATGAGAATACATTGATCTTTGGGGCTACGTGAAGTGGGAAAATTTACAGAAAAGAAGGTAGTATAGAACTAGAAACTAGCCCCTTGATTTCACCTCTGCGAGGGAACGAGGAAGAGCTCACGAAGGTCTCACCAAGAAGTGCAATCACTTTGATAAGGCAGAAGATTCCGTGCATACCACCCCCACCCACATCACCACCAACTTGATTGCCTTCACCCCCATCTTCGCCCATACCACCTCCGCTACCACCGCAAGTCAATATGGAAAGTGTGATAAAGTTTCTGGTGTTCAAGGGAGTAGGAAATGAAGATCCGGAGAAGTCTGAGGCACAGTCAATCATGGGGTTCAAGGAGATCAAAATGCTCCCAGGTGAGACTCGTTAGGAGTTGGATCAGAGATTGAAGTGCATGATTCACAAAGCTAACATGATTTTGACGGAAGGACAACACTGCGAATGGTTTGTAGTATCAATAACGCTGCATTTAAGGAATGCGTTGTCACAACAGAGGCTAACAACTCAGGACAAGGCCTTGGAGATTTTGATGAGGCTGCATGAAACTCCGATACAGGATCCTAACCTTGGAGTTTAGCAGATCCATGTGCAGTTGAAAAACTTGTGCCTTGAGATGCAGAGTTTGAAACAGGACAGGACAACTCGCCAAAAAGTGCGCGATTAGGTATGGTGTGTTAAATTTAAGGGTCAGGGTCATGACAAGTACCACTACCTAGTGTTGGAAAATTACCATGTGGGAGGAGGACATATGTTGTTAAGATCGGAGGCCCAAGCAAGACCTAGCATGGTGCCTATGTTGTGGTGCTTGATTTGTAAATTAGGAGGAAATCATGCTACGAAAAACTTCCATTTGTTGTAGAAGTACACGCAGAATTCATAACAGTTGTTGTGTAATTTCTGTAGATCAATAGGACATGATGAGAACACCTGTAGAAGCTATGAACTGATTATGGATAGGACTCCCACCTATAGAGTTTAGGCCAAAATGCAGCCCCTTGACCAGAGCGTAGGGATGGCGCAAACTAGATTTCAGGGGTGCAGATGAGGCCGAGGTGGAGGAGGACCTAGAAGAGGTCACGAACAAGTGATATGTTACAATTTTGTAGGGCTAGGACATTATGCCAGTGATTGTATGATCTAATGCCTCCATCATGTATGTATTGTACCTTGTTTGGTCATGAGACGGAGGATTGTCCTACACTGATAGTGAGGCTGCGTGACAAGGGAGTGCTCCAACCTCCCTTGACTCAGAACCTGCAAATAATGAGGTTTGAGCTACACGAGGAAGACCCTAATGTGAACATTGTGTTCCAAAGTGGAATTACGATCAGAAATGATAAAGGAAAGTAGCCTGAAGATAGTACTTGGGTTCGTAAGGCTCTAACAAAAGAACCAGAGTTTGATTTGGAGTGCGCTAAGGAAAACTTCATGGAAGCCTAGAAGAGCTTCGCTGATGCCTCCACTTCAGGAAGCAAAGACAGACCAGAGCAGAAATGGACCCGCCGATGCTCACGACGTTCCTAGAAACATGCATGAAGTTGCTACGAAACAATAAGGCTATAAAAGGATTGCAAGAACTCATAAATAGATGCGCTGGGACCGCATAAGGAGAACTGCATGTAGTCCAGGAGATTGGAAAGCATGCGATGAGGACGTGAAGAGAAATGAGATTGACCACACAGATTGGAGAATACAAGATGGACCAAGTGATTCTGGACTTAGGATTGGACATGAACGTTCTATCAAAGCAGACATGGGAGCACATGGGAAAGCCTATGCTGCAATGGTCTCCTATCCAAATGTGAATGGCGAACTAGCAAAAGATCCTACCTATGGGAACATTGCAGGGAATCACCATGGATATTAAAGGAGCAAGCACACTAGCAGATTTTGAAGTGATAGAGATTGTTGATGACAACAATCCCTACCCTGCATTAGGAATAGATTGGGCCACTAACATGAATGGGGTGATAAATTTGAAGAAGTGAAAGATGATTTTTGAGAAAAAAACTCTATGCATAGTAGTACCTTTCGACCCTACAGAAAGATCGTGCTACACGGAGCCAGCGCGCGATTATGAAAGCGATGATGACGTAGACTGCACCTACAAGATAATCGCACGAGAGAAATATTGGGTAAATCCCACTGTAGATGGGCAAATCTCATGGGAGCACGAAATCTCCTATACGTTGGATTAAGATGAAGAGATAGAGTGATGGCAGAACAGGTTACACGAGGTAACCACACTGAATTGCAACATGATGACAAGATCACTGTGTTGCATATCACTGGAAGTAAGAGATCTACCTATGTATCATGGGTTAAGCGAGGTAGATGCTTTCCTAAACAGATTTGTAGAAATCCCTAAATCACTGCACACGCCGAGACCAAAGAAAGACAAACAACCAATGATTATGTTGCATGTGTCCCCTCGAAACCTGCTTCGCACCAGATTAACAATGTGGGAAAAAGGGAAAGCGATTAACTTGGAAACCAACGAAGAGGAAGAAGACTTGGAGGACCTCATAATTGAAGAATATGAGGACGAGGGCATGGAGGAAGAAACCGAGCCTGCACACCCTCCAACAAATCTGCTTGCGTATATCCCGCCACAAAAGGGGAAGGCAAAAGTGCCCAAGGACCTCGATGAGAGAAAGAGCTCTCTCCAGATTCCGCTCCTCCCAAACAACATCATCTTTGAGGGAACGCACCTGGGACAGGTGCCTAACTTGAAGTTTGAATATTGGGATCTCGTTGACCAGGATAAATTCCCTCACCTAGAGACTGTCTAGATCATGAATCCCAAGTAGAACAGCGTGGCGGGGGTTTTAGAATTGGTGCCGCGAAAGTGGTAATGGAGAGTTGAAAAGCCAGGGTTATTAAACCTACTCTGGGTGTCACATTACCACCATGCCCTAGTGATGATCTTCGACATCAGACAGCTCCTCTTCCTAGTGCATGGTGGGTGTTTATCACTGGACCACTTAATCCATCACATTACCTGGCTCCCATGTAAAGGAAAGGACCCCGCAGACATCTTGGAGGGGAAGAGTAGTGATTTGGCCATCGCGGAGGCCATGAAGAAGAAATACAAACTAGAAAAGAAGAAGAGGGGCTACGCAATCTCCAGTATCAAAATAAAGCAGTTAGGGTGGTAACTGAGATAGTGGATGGTAAGGTCATGCAAAAGAGTTGCGCAGATGAGGTACTCGCGCTGGTGGTGGCACTTGCTGAACAATGCGCAGAAGGGGTCCAGTTTAACTGGTCTGAATTCTTGTACAAATAGTTCTTGGAGAATTGTCGTGAGGCACAAGAACAAGGAAACACGTTTCGCTATGCATGGCTTCTGTTGTCCATAGTGCTGGTGGCAGGGGAATTACCAGAGGATAGCCAGTTCCCCACGATTGCAAGGGATCTCCCGGAGGACATGAAGTACACATCGTTCTGGGCCACTAAGGATGTGAACCGGATCCGCGAAAATAAGATATTCTGGGTTTTCATGGAGATGAACATCACAATGGGTATTAACCGCAAGCCACGGTTATCACTTACTATCTACAACAACCTGCAAAGTTTTGCAAAACTTAAGGTGGAATTTCATCGCATATACCTCAGGGTGTGTAAGGACCTTGCCAAGAAGTGGAGCGAATTACCCTTCATAGCCACCGATGATGTGAATTTTGATGTATTGGAGACGTGGCCGCTAGAATGGCACGCCCCAGACATCGCTGTGGTGGAAAAGTCTGTTGCGTAGAATAAGAAGGATGAGGCCAAACTATGCATGGCATAGTTGGCAGAAAAGAGAAGGAAAGAAGCAGCAATAGAAAAAGTGCAGGAGGCATGGGATGCTGCACAGGCAGCAGAAGAACAGAAAAAGGTCACAGCAGTAGCAACACATAACGCTGTATAGAAGGTGTGCGAGGGCCAAAAGTTCCTTCACCTGAGTAGGAGAAAAAGTTGGAAATAGAGGAAGAAGAGGGCGGTGCAGACCCACAAACACCATCAACACAACTAAAGCACCAGTGCCTGAGTGAATAGATGGGGCTGCACAAGAAGGTAAAATAGTCCAAGCTATCTATCGACCCAATCACCCTTACTAAGGGGGACCTACATGACATAGGCGAGACGGTGCGTGGCGTCACCACCGAGGCCCTCAAAAAATTCACGGAGGAGAATTAGAATGTGTTGGGGGCCCTTTGAGTGCAGATTCAGGAGTTGCAGGTGTGCACTCCTTAGGCTGGTACTCTTTCAACAAACCTTGTAGTAGGGACAGTTGCAACTGAGGAAATGTTGCACACTCACACAACCAACACAATAGTGCTACCAGAAGGGGCACTGGTTACAACAAATGAGGCCAACCAGCCTATGGTTAGTGCACTAAAAGGGATAGGGATCAACATGGCTACACTCCCGTGAGAGACACTCTATGTTCTACAGGATGGAATTATTGTAGAACTATGGGCTAGGGAGAGCTGTGCGTTGCAGGTGCTGAGTGAGCAGAAGATCAACATGGAGTAGTTGAGCTTGTAGCACGACAAGGTTGTGTCATAGAATAGGCAAATCATACATGTACTGGAAGAAGCCTACCATATGGTCCCTAAGTTGGCCATCCTAGCAGAAGCACCAATAGAGGCACACATCCATAGATTAGCAATAGGGGTGAGCGAGGCATGAGAAGAAATGGCCAAGGTTTAGCTGGAGCTAAACCTTCAGATAGGAGAGCTACAGTTGAAGGCACAACCATCCACTCCTCTAGAAGTAATGGAACAACGCGACAACGCTATTACATTGGGGATGGAGGAGATCAACAGTGTAGTAAGGGACTGCACCAAAATGTTGGAAGAGTCATTTGAGGTCCTCACCAATTTGCAGGAGGACCTTAACATCTAGTGCTTAGAGACAGAGGCGCGTGACCTCTAGCAATAGTATGACAACATCAAAGGGACTACGTAGACAGTGACCCTCACTCAGAGGCTCACATGAATGCAACATGCCAAAGCGCTTAAAGAACAAGTAGACGCAACGCGACATAGAGAGGAAGTTTTGAAGGTGCGCGTTCAGCCTTAGATTGATGAGGCCTTCATCATTACAACAACAATTGAAGGAAAGCTTATGCAAGTGCAAGGGATGCAGGAACAAGTGCAGGGGAGTAGTTCTGACACCGCGATCTTGGAACAACGAGTACATGAGATTTAGCAGGTAGTCGTTCAATGCGCTCTCAACCTTGTAGCTGTCCGAGCAGAGTTGGAGGGCCTCTGCACTGAAAGAGTGACTCGAGGGTGAGTCACGATGTTTGTGTTGGGGGCCTGTTGGGCGTGAAATCCGCCCCAAGGCATGTTTTGGGGCCTAATGCCCAAGTTTTGACTAAGTCCATTATAAAGACTCCACAAATTGTGGGCACAGAGTGTGAAGTTGTAATAGAGTCATAAGGTTGTCTTCCCTTGTTTTTGTATAAATAGAGTGAGGCTCTAAGTGTAAAAAGTAGCTGGAAAGTGAAGCATGAAGATACTCTAAGGAATTAATGAAGCATTGATTCGAAGGGTAGAGTTGTGTCTTTGGGTCATAGAGTAGGAGAAGGCTCTACAGCTGAGTGTGCAGAGGCCTAGTAGTCCGCATTTGAATGCACAGGGAAGCTCGAGTTTGTAACCAAGGGAAGAATTAATAAAAGAGATGTTTTACCATATTTCTGTGTATATTTTCTTGTTTTATGTATTATTGGGTATGAATTGCAAGTTTACTATTTATTTACTGCGTGAACTAATATGAATGCGCTGAATAATTAAATATAATATAACACATCTGCTTACATGAAGATAACTAACTGTTATAAGAAGACAAGCAAGATCTCGGGTGTAACTTAGGGAAATAGTGTAGATCGCTACTCCAACAGTGCGAAAGCCCCACAACCCCTGCTTAGGGATGTGCGAAGGAAAATATATCAGGGTGTGAAGGCCAGGGATGTACGTGAAGTAACTTGCATGAAGAGACTCACAGTTGGACCAAATCAACCCCTCAAACATCTCAAGGGTGCAGAAACCTGGTTCCAACACCCCCCCATACTACTTTGGGCGAGACCTCAGTCCGCACTCCTTGGACTATTGCCAAAAGGGCTAGTAGTACAGGGATTTGTTTGGCTAATTAACTCCAAACCTGAGTTAGGCCCCAACAAGCCAACGTCAAGTCATACTCAAGTCATCCAAGATATCAAAAGACGTTGATGGTGGTAAGGAAGTTCTACTATTGGCTAAATCTGAAGAAGGAAGTGGCAACATTCATGGCTAGATGTTTAGATTCTCAGTAGGTAAAGACAAAATGTAAGCATCTAGGTGGTTTACTACAGCCTACAATGATTCTGGAATGGAAATGGGAGGTCATTTCCATGGATTTCATTATAGTTCTTCTGAGGACAGTGAGGCAACATGATTCTATTATGGTCGTGGTTGACAGGTTGAGCAAGTTAGTTGACTTCATTCCAATGAAGACTACATATTCAGTCAGTGAGGTAGCATAAGTTTTCATCAAAGAGATAGTGATATTGCATGGTGTTCCGAAGAAGATTGTGTCAGACAGGGATGCAAATTTCACTTCCAAGTTTTGGAAGGAGCTATTTGTAGGGTTGGGTACAGAGTTGGCCTTTAGTACATATTATCATCTATAGAGAGATGGATAGACAAAGAGGGTCAATAGAATCTTGGAGGATATGTTGAGGATGTACGTGATGCACCAACAGAGGAAATGGGAGGAGTATCTTCCATTGGCTGTGTTTTCATACAACAATGGTTATTAGGAGTAATTGAGGATGAGTCCTTTTGAGGCATTGTATGGGTGGAGTTGTAACAATCCCATCGGCTGGAGTGATCCAGTGAACATGGTACTTATTGGACTAGATACGTTGGCTGACATGGAGTAAGAAAAGTAGGTTATAAATAAGAATCTAAAGGCAACACATGATAGACATAAGAGTTATGTGGATCAGCATAGAGTATTCAAGGAGTTTTAGGTTGGGGAGCATGTGTGTTTGTGCATCAAGACCAAGAAAATCTCTTTGAGGATTGGTCCATGTGCCAACTTGGCACCATGGTATTGTGGACCTTTTGAGATCCTTGAGAGGATTGGACCGGTGGAATATCAAATTTCACTACCTCCAACAGCGAAATTCCATGATGTTTTCCATATTTCATTTCTTAAGAAGCATATAAAGGATGTTGATCATGTTATTGATTGGTCTATATTACAGGTGTAACAAGAAGGAGAGTTCCAGCTGAAGCCTCAATGAATATTGTAGTGGATGCTAAGGAACAAAGCCATAGAAAAACTTAAAGTGTAATGGAAGCACTTTGGACCTAAATATGTTACATGGGAGATGGTGGTTCAGATGCGGGTCCTGTATCCTTTATTGTTTTCCGGTTGAGGAAAATCAGTTTTGGTTTGATGTTGATATATGCTTGGGATATATTTTGTTGATGTTTTTGTATATGTATATACATGTATATGATTGTAAATACCACCATGAGCTAAGTTTTAATCTCCAATAAGAGGTATGGGTGTCATGTTATTATGATTTTTATATTTTCATGTTGTCATGATGCTTTTCTTTTGAGCTTGGATTTCATTGTAAATACTGCAATGATCTAAGTCATAAATATCCATGGGCAATATGTTTTCTTTTCAGTAGTTTCGCTGAGGTCATGGTGTGGTTTAACACTGAGGATGGTGTTCCCCAAGCGTCATGGTTTTGTAACATCCCCGGTGAAAATTTCCATGTAATAAAAGTTAATAAAGGAAAAATAAGACCACGGTTAAGGGACACTTATTCCAACCTGAATGCTGGGAAAAATATGCTAGTGGGCATCATTAGATGTGTGTTTTGGCTAAGGAAAATTAGAAAAGGCTAAGGCAAAGGAATTGAAAGGAAAAAAAGCATTTTTGGCACATTTATTTACGAAAATAAAGGAAATTAGGATAAACATAAGGTGAAAGGTCATAGGTTTCATGTGAGGAGGAAAATGAAGGAAAATAATGGAAAATGAAAAAAATAGAGGCCTCATTAATAAAAAGTCTTTTGAGGATCAGTTGGTAACCTTTTTTGAGTTCAGCTTTGGATCTCTCTCATTATTCTCTCTCTCTCTCTCTCTCTCTCTCACTCTTGGTCACTTAGAGTTTTATTGGAGCATTCTAGTTTTGGAACAAGGGAGGAAAAGCAAGCAAAGGGGAGGGAAGGAAAACCAAGATCAAGCAAATTTAGTGAGAATAATTGCAGGTAAAATTTTGCATGTGTGATTTCCTAGCTGGTTTGGACATGCATGGCTTTACATGTTGGCGTATGGTTCTCTTGATGTTGGTGGCATGGTTTTTCCAGGTTATGACAGTGGTTTTCAGCCTAGCCTAGCCTTGCCTTCTTCTAGATCCCATGGTATGTTGGGTTGTTTATCTCGATTTTGAGCTTTGGTTTGCATCTGTTGACACATAATCACAGGGATTGGATGAAAAACTGTAAAGACTGTCAATAAATAATACAGAGAATGGAGAGTCATTAGGAGATGAAACTCAACAATCACTCCCTCATGTATATGATAATGAATAGCCTAAATGCATATATAATCTCATTTGAGGAGTTTCCTTCTAGCCTAACATGGTATCAGAGCCAGTTCTAATTTTAGCTTTCCTCCCTTTGTAACTCCCTCATGTTCTACCTATTTTTGTAGAATTGTCACCTTCTTTGCATCCTATACACTTGTGCTGGTGATTTCTCTGTCTTATTCCTGCAAGATTCTGTGCATTATTGAATTCACTAGCCTAAATGCAGTGGGAGTGCTGAAGGGTCAATTTGCTGCATTAAGGCATTCCTTGGCCTACTGTGAAGACTGGAGCCAGTTCCTGTGTGGAATGGTCATGTGATGCCAGGAACTGTTGTGACTCTGTGTTAGAAGGGTGGCGCAGCTGGAAGTGTGGTGTTATGGCCAACACTATGACTGCAACTGCATTTGGGTCTATTATTTTCTGGAGCCTGGTGCTGGACTGAGTACGATCTGAGTTTGGTAGAAGACCAAACGACCCTCCACTATATCAATATTTGGAGACTGTTGGAAAAGGCTGCATACTGCTAGGACAAATTATTTATATGCATTGAAAGATTGTGTTGTTGGCTGATATCAAAATGCTGCATACACTGGTCTGATATCAAAATGTTGTATACACTGATATTTCAATATGAATATTTTGAGAGTCCGCATATAAATCCCTGTTCCTCAGCTCCACTTGTATAGCTCTGGTTGTCACAGTGTCCAAGACTATTGGGGTATTTGTCAAACTAGTTGAAAATTCACTGCTATATTTTCGTAAACAAAAGTTTAAGGTATGGTGAATGTATATGGTGTGAAGCGCATTCAACTCCTTTGAAAATGGTGGTAGTATTAAAATTCGTTGAGATTTTTGGATGGTGATAATAGAATGAGAATTTTGGATGGTATTTTTTTTGGATACATATTATATGGTTTATATGTTGAAACCATCATATAATATATTTGTGAGTGGAGTAATATATGCTACATTAAAAGTATTAATATAGTAAATTATTTTCCACCTAAACAAAAGATATCCAAAAAGGCCGTGTTTGTTTCGGAAATCAAAAGCAGATATTTTTTTGGGAATGCATTCACTAAGATCTATTGTTGGAGTAGTTCTCTATGGGAAAGAGAACTATCTAGAATGGTCAAGGAAAATTAAACACAATCTCATTTTTAATGACCTGTGGAAAGGAGTGTGTGTGGAAGACAGAGACAAAGAACCAGAACAACCTACCTCAGACAAGGAATTCACCATTTGGGAAAATATGAACAGCAAGGCTTATGCATTGATTGCAACATCAGTAAATGAAGAGGTGAGTTTCCATATTTCACCATTTTCAAATGCTTTCGAAGCCTTACAAAAACTGATGGAACTATATGACTCACACTCTGCATTTGAAGTTGTTCAACTCATGATTAAATTGTTCAGCCTTGAATTACAAAATGATGATCCTCTTGCTCTTGCATCAGAAGTAAAATCTATTATGCGTGATATCAAAGTCACTAATGTTGAACTGGACATTCCTATGATAACTTTTCTCAAGGTACTTTATCCCACTTACTCAAATTATCTTAAGTCATTTCAAGCAAATGGAAACCTCAAAGATATTACCTTTGAGTCCACTGGGAAGGAAATTGCTCGAAGAGGGAAATATTTTGGGTAGAAGATAGCTCCTCAGTCTTCTGAAGAGGTTGTGTGTCTTGCACATAGACAAAATAATCTTGCTCAAGATTCTTCCACAGGAAGAGGTGGTCAAAGAGGAAGAGGAAGAAGAAATTTCAGAGGTAGGGTGGGAAAACACTCTCAAGGAGAAAAGTCAGATTTACATTGCATACATTGCAAAAGAGATGTATCACATGATGCATCCACATGCAAGTTGGCTTGGGATAGAATTGAGCAGGAAAGAAACCAACCCAAAGGTAAAAATAATGACAAAGAGAAAGGTAAAGCACTTGAATCTTCTCACTATGTTGTGCCACACTATAATATTGGACTAAATGAAGACTTATTTAATGCTTCACTTGCTTCTTGGAAAAATGATTGGTTGCTTGATTCAGGAGGAACTTGCCACATGACGTTTAGAAGAGATTTTTTTGAATAATTTATTGACAATGTTGATGGAGCAGTATACTTTGCAGACAAATCCAAACTCAAGTCATCAGGGCTTGGCATAATTAGGCTTAAATTGCCCGGTCTTCTAAAATTTCTTCTGCATCATGTTTTATACCTCCCACAGTTGAGGAGAAACTTGTTGTACTTCATCCGCACTTGCTAGCAAGGACACTCCATTCACATGTTTGATGGCAAGGTTGAGGTAAGAAAAGCATCAGACCACTCACTTGTCACGATAGGGATAGAAGAAAAAAGGCTTCTCATGCTGCAGGGTACCTCTGCTTGTGCACAAAAGTTCTCATACAATTCTCATTATGATGAAGGTATATTTCCATCAAGTTTATTATGGCATGCTAGATTTGGACACTTGAACTATGACAACCTCCATTTGTTGAAGAAAAATGGTGTTACTATTTTGCCTACAATTCCTATGAAACTTAAGCAATGTGATGTTTTCATTTTAGGAAATCATAGCAAATAGTCTTTTCATAATTCACATTCTAGAGCACTTAGAAAACTTGAAAACATTCATTCAGATTTATGTGGTCCAATTCTTGTTCCTTCTGCAAATGGAAGTAAATATACGATGACATTTATTGATGACTACACTAGAATGTTTTGGGTTTATTTATTGAAAAACAAATCCGATGCTTTTCAAACATGTTAGCACTCAGGATTGTACCTCAAGGCTGAGAAAAGGCAATCCCGAGGTAAACATAGACCAAGATTTCAATATGGCACCTAGCCTTGCCAGACCAGAGAGGGCTCTCTCTTTGCCAATGAGGTGTGGCTGCAATAAATGAATCTTAGGCTAGCTATGAATTACGGGGATTGTTTGAAAGTTTTGGGTCAAAAATAACAAGAGAAAGGACCATTGGGCTATGGAGTCAATGTTGGTTTCTGCCGACAAACTTGGGGCAAAGTGGGCACAATGCTCAACTAGATAAAAGATGTAAATGAGAGAAGAAAAGAGGAGAAAGCTCGCTACCCTGCATGCATCGATAAGGGGATTGATCTATAGTGGCAATGTTAGAAGAAAGAGAAACACAAGGTTACTCAACAGAGAATCAAATAGAGGATGGATTCGACAGAGATAACCACTACATTTAACAGCAAAATCATTGTGAAAGGAGAATTGTGCATGGATGGATCCCTAACACTTCCCTTAAATAATGTTGTAACAAGAATTAGCAGAAAAATGAAGTATGTAAGTGACCTTACAAGGAACACATGCTAGACATTAAACACCATGATGGATCCCAAATCTAAAGGGCATAAACTACTCCATTAAAAATAATATTCAGAAAAATCTTTCCACAGTCCAAAGTAGCCTCACTTTGTTGCAAAATAAAACACTTACATCTTCCAAAATCATCCTATATATACCCTATTACATATTAATTGTGATTTCCTAAACATAGGAATCAAAATAAATAAATAAAATAAAAAACAAAGAACCACATATGTTTATGCGGTCAAATAAAATAAATTAAAATTTAAGAATTAAATTAAATCACACTAAAATAGAAGAATTGGTTTGATGGCACTCGAATTGTTGAAGGTGTCATCGCTAGAAATCTGGGATGTTGAAAAAACGGCTGATTTTATGGCTAAGAAATTCTGCCATCTGCTGTCACAACAGTCCATCCATCTAGCCACATTCTATCACGCCATACTCCTGCATTGATCATGGGCTCAATGGTGAATGTCTGTCCAACTTTCATGATACCCACAACTTTATTTCCGACATAGTGAGGTATATTTGGTGCACAATGGAAGAGCTCATCAATACCATGCCCACAATAGGATTTCACTACAGAAACCCCTGCCATTGAAGCATGTCGACTGATAACCTCTCCCACTTCATGAAATCTTACTCCCAGTTTCACTATAGTTATCTCTTTCTCCAAATACTCATATGTAGACTGAAAAAGATGTTGAGAAGCATCATCAACTTTTGCCACGAAAAAAGTCTCATTCAGATCACCATGGACACCATTGTAATAGATAGTTACATCCACGTTCACAATAAAACCTTCCTCCAATCTCCTGGCATTTGGGATGTCATGGCAGATAACCTCATTAACAAATGTGCAGCAAGACTTTGGAAAGAAGCGATAGTTTAATGGGGATGGATATACACCAACAACAATAGTTGCCTCATGGACCACTTCATTAATTTCATCTGTGGTTATTCCTAGCTTGACAGCTCTGGCAGCAACATCAAGGACCTCTCTGGAAATCCTGCATGTCTCTCCCATCCTTTCCATCTGTTCTGGAGTCTTAATCTCGACTGTATTTTGTAAATCACTCATTGGCTCCACTTTCAGTATTCCATCATATGCCCATTCCAGCTTTGCAATATTATCAAGAACAAGTAGCTTAGAGGAAATTGGATAAGGTCTCAATATGGAAGTCGAACAATTCGAGTCTAGCCCTTTTTTATTTAAGCAATATAACGAGCCTCTACTAAGTGCTGTAGATATCTACTCTTCTGGGCTATCTGCCCTAATTACTGGAAATCTCACCTTTGTATGCACAGATTTATGAGAGCTCCACATCACCTTAAAACAATCCTGAGAACATAAAACAACATTTGCACATGGTAGTTTTAGTTCAATGCATTTAGGACACTAAAGCTGAGTAGGTTTTTTGCAATGGACACAAACTAAAGTGGATTCACCACCGTCAGCTAATGATCCATCCATTTTGACCAATGCACTTCAAGACTGATCTTGCTTCAAATGAAGTTGGCATAAATTGTGATAAATATAAATTTCCACAAAGTTGTAAAGTACCGGAAGCAAATGAGACTCACTCACAACATTTTCGATGCTTTGTGCACATTATACACCTCCCTGGATTGGCTTAGTTTTATGTTTGACTTGTGTGTTGTGGCTGTAGGGCGCAACGCTCAATTTTTTAATAAAATTGTAATTTTTGAAACTTGACTCAGGGGCTTATCTTCATTGATTCACTATTCCTTTGTCTTGCTCTTTCACCTTGCTTCCTTTTTGCATTCCTACTCCCCTCCCAAAGATAAGACATTGCTCCTTCATTTTTCTAGTTGAATGCACTATTAGACAACTTAACTTGGCAAATGAAGCTAGTAGCATTTTCTATTTGTGATGTGTGGTTCACAAGAATATCATTAACTAGTAAAGTGAGAACCTGTTGATGCCTCGAAAATCGCTGCATCAACATTGGGAAAAACCACCTAGTCCAAACCTTAAAGGCAACTCCTTTTCTGTTTGGTGTGGTGGCTCCGACTGGATATAATGGAACCAATTTCCCAATGATTTATAAATGGGATGGATAAGTGATTGGTTTTCTAATATCTAATGGTAATGATGGATTATTTATTCTAAAAATGCAAAAGTATAAATAACTAATCAATCCTGGGAAGTCTTTTTCTTTAGTGTAATTCTTGATGATTCTTATTGACAAGTAGGCATATAGATGACTCTACTTATAAACAAAAAACATTTATTCATATGATAATTACTTTGTTCAAGTAGTTGAACAAAGTAATAATTAAAACATTATTACACTATTATTTATATATCATTGACATAAATATGAATGAAAAATAACAACTCTTAAACATTCAATAGTGATAAGCCAAAGAATTGTTGTGAAAGCACATACATATATCAATAATAGCAAAATGAATAAACACTGATTCATATAAAAGAATGAAGCAAAAACATAGATAATTGTACCATATGTAATTTGAATCCCCTCCGATATCAATCGCATTCAGATCCCGCCTTTCAACTTGGAAATACTTTTACAAGAAGCAATAGTGCATATCACATAAAAGTACTCTTCATTAAAACTCAGAATTTAGGTGCAGTTTTTTATAAAAAATATATATATATCAGAAGCACAGTAGTGCAACTTTCGATCCAAGTCTTAATACAAAATTTTAGGATCCTTTCTAAAAACATGAAAGGGTATATAAATACTATCTAGACTAACTAACTATGAAATAAAAATGTTGTGTGCTGGTATAACCAAATCACAAATATATGAAAATCTTCCCGAGATAGGCATGCTTGCAGTAGGTTAGAATGGTTCATTGTTTCGGCTGACTGTCTTGTGGCTTGAGTTGGAAAATGGTGAGCATCGGTTGTAGTTCTAGAGGATGACTCATTCGTGAATGTAACTGGGCAGTATATGTGGCATCAGTAATTTCGGGAATCCTGTAATTGGTTGCATCGGTGAGGCATTTGATCATTGTTCACTGACTATATGGTTTAACAAGGAAGAACCAAAAGGTTTCCCATGTTAAATCTTGAATGCCCACGATCAATCTTTCCCTTTTTTCCAGCTCCTGTTTCCATGTCTGCTCCAATGCTTTGACCGATGGTAGTTTCCCTGGAGTACATTCTGAAATTAAATTTGACAAATAAAGAGTATCATTAATTAACTCAATCAGATTACTAGTCACTGATTTGTGTCGTGCTATTGCCCTTTCTGCCTTCATCAGTTGAGTTTGCCATTGAAGGAACATGATTTCCTTATGTGATTCCAGAATTTGGGGTAGATTTGCAGCTTGTCCTTCCTTGGTTTCTTGCCAAGAGAGAAACCTTGTTAATTTCTCATCTGCTTGCTTCAATTTCTGTCTTGCATCAACAGACTTATCAATCATAGATAATGAAATTTCACATAGAGGAAGAGCGAGAGAGATATTGTGACATAATAAGCTCAACTGATTAGATAATGCTTTAGTAACTTGGAGAGCCTTTGAATTGAATTCTCCCACTTGAGGAAATCCTTTGAAATTTTCTATTTGGAGTGACAATTGAGTGACCTGTTCTTCTTTTGATTTGCTCAACTCTTCATTCATGGGCTTCAACTTGTTTAATGCTTAGGATAATTCCTTTTTCTTCTGAACTGCATATTGATCTATCCTCTGTTTCTCTTTGAGAAATTGCTCGTTTAATTGGTCATTTGAATGCTCCTGTGTTGCTAATTGCTATTCTAACTGTTCTATCCTCTACTGCTTCTCTTGTACCTGTGTCTCTAACAAAATAATTTCTTGATATTTTTCCTTGAGTAAATTACTGACATCCGATGCCTTGTCCATAGTAGCTATTGTGTATGCTCCAACATATTGATACAGTTTAGTAAGATCTTCGGAAGGGTTGACTTCCTCTCTCCATACCACATTGGTTATCTCCATTTGTGCAGGCAACAGAGAAGATTGATCAAGTTTTCTCTTTTTCCTTTGTCTCTTAATTATAGCCCTATGCTTAGGGCTATAGAATACATCCAAGGGTGGTATTTATTCTACATGCAGAACAATTTCATCGGATGGGTTATCTGGAATCATCTCTACATATTTTTGAGTCATGGGTGGGCCACTAGTTCCTTCAGTTGGAACTGTATTAGTTGCTACCTTCTTGTAGGTTTTAACCCCGTACAAAAATTACCTGCATACGAATTCTAAATCACAAGAAAAATAAAAATGCGAGAGCATAACACATAAAACACATATACACAGAGATTTCCCACTGGATCTCAAAAGCGAGACTACCAGCTTGATTTTTCATTATGTTCCTTTCAATGTTACAATACATATTTATACATGCCGAAGCATCCAATACCATAGACCGAA